>CAKAOH010004381.1:0-25098 GCA_916701665.1 Sebastiscus tertius
TCTCCTCTCCTCCTCTCCTCCTCTCTTCTCCTCCCTCAAGCTCTCTCCAGAGTTGAGTTGAGGTTGAAGACTCAGAACATCCGCACCGTCTCTCTCTCCTCCTCTCCTCTCCTTCCTCCTCTCTTCTTTCCTCCTCCTTCCTCTCCTCCTCCCTCCACTCCTCCTCTCCTGAGTTGAGTTGAGTTGAGTTGAGTTGAGTTGAGTTGAGGATGAAGAAGCAGAACATCCGGACCGTCTCTCTCTCCTCTCCTCTCCTCCCTCCTCTCCTCCTCCTCTCCTCCTCCTCTTCTCCTCTCCTCCTCCTCTCCTCTCTCCTCTCCTCCTCTCCTCCTCCTCTCCTCCTCTCCGCTTACTCCTGAGTTGAGTTGAGTTGAGTTGAGGATGAAGACTCAGAACATCCGCACCGTCTCTCTCTCCTCCTCTCCTCTCCTTCCTCCTCTCTTCTTTCCTCCTCCTTCCTCTCCTCCTCCTCCCCTCCTCCTCTTACTCCTGAGTTGAGTTGAGTTGAGTTGAGTTGAGTTGAGTTGAGTTGAGGATGAAGAAGCAGAACATCCGGACCGTCTCTCTCTCCTCTCCTCTCCTCCCTCCTCCTCCTTCCTCTCCTCCCTCCTCCTCCTTCCTCTCCTCCTCTCCTCCCTCCTCTCCTCTCCTCTTACTCCTGAGTTGAGTTGAGTTGAGGATGAAGAAGCAGAACATCCGGACCGTCTCTCTCATCCTCTCCATCGTCTTCTACCTGCTGATCGGAGCCGCCGTGTTTGACGCTCTGGAGTCGGACAGTGAGATCTCCAGGAGGAAGACTCTGGAGCAGAAGCTGACCGAGCTGAAGAACCGGTTCGGCTTCACGGAGGAGGACTACCGGGACATGGAGAGGTTCATCCTGCAGGCGGAGCCGCACCGAGCCGGGAGGCAGTGGAAGTTCACCGGATCCTTCTATTTCGCCATCACGGTCATCACCACGATTGGCAAGTATGCTTTTGTGATTTCTGCAAACTTATTATCCGAAAAAAACATGCAGAAACAGAGAGGGCGAGCAGCTTTTCTGCGTTTTATTAAAGGGAGCTGACACTTGTTGCAGCAGGAGAAACTTTGCAGAGCTGTGTTGCAGTGAGATGTTGCATGAACAAATGACAAAGAAATTCTTAGTCGACTAACTCATACGATTTTGTTGACTAATAGATTGATTTAATCTACAAATCTGTAAAATCCAAAAGTTTCTCCACAAAGTATCACAACACAAAAGTGGTAGAGAAGTTTGAAAAATAAAAAGTTCAGAATAAAGCTGTACATTATTGTAGAATACAGTAAATAAGTCTATAAAGGAGCAGAGGAGAGCTTTAATTATTGTGTTTACCAGAGATGTGCTCATAAGTTTCTTATAAAGAAGTCATTCAGCATGAAAAAAAAGCATATAAAAGACTAATCGATTAAAGAAATGTTAGTTGACTAAGACCAAAACGACGGTTAATCGACTGAGAGGAGTCAGCCCTAGTTGTTATTTAACATTCTCATTGATTGGCACCTTGTTAGCAATAAACAGCATCTTAGTAACTAAAGCATTTTGACTTACAATCTCTTAAAGGGATATTCCACCAAAAGTCTTTAGATGTAACATGACTCCCTGTAGGGTTGATAGCTGGCCAAAAAAAAATGCTCAACAAGGATTCACAGCGGTTACAATGACCAGTTTCCACATTTGGAAAAAATTATCAAAACATTAAGAAACTCCTTTAACATTTCTCAAAACTTCTCATACAACATCTTTCACTTTTCTGCTTTCCATCCATGCGGTGCAAAATACACTGTTCCTGTCTTGAACCTCATGCAAGTCATGGATTGAGATGGTATAAGCCTATTATGCCATATTTTGAAGAAAATATGACCGGAGCATAATGAGCATATGGATGGAGTACATTATACTGTTGGATTTCAGGGATTTTGAGAAGTTTCTGTGGATTTTTCAAAACTTTATTCAGCAGTGAAAACTGGTTTCTGTTAGAAACTGTTAAATTCAAGCTCAACACAGCGTCTGTGCTCCAATAGAGGATTAAACTACAAACTTTCACAGATGGTAACTGTTTGTTACTCAATTACTAGATTTACTAGATTTCGATTGGCAATGTTATTATTTAAGTTTTATGCATAATGCATCTAAATATAATTTAGATTTTGGATATACAAAACAACAGCATGATGGCACAATAGCAGCTGAATTGCTTTTTGGAATACTTGGCAAATAATTGACCCAATAAAACTATTTCAGTTTCTGTTCAACGAAACGAGGACGTGATGTTGTGATGTGGATTCTAAATAAATATTGATCAGATCGATCACAAACTGTGAACAGTGTGAGGATGCCGACACGGGCAGACTAGAGCCGACGGTGCAGGACTGCAAAAACTAGGCCGACGGACGCTGGCCGACCGCCCCAAACTGATGAAATTGGTGTGTCAGGGCCTTTACACTTTACTTTAAAGCTGCATTAATCCCTTTTTAGCCAGTAGGGGGCAGACAATGTTTGACTTTCTTCTTTGGAATTGTTTGCTCTCCGGGGTGATGAGAACGGCTCAAACAATGAGCTAAAAAGCTCTATAGAGCGACAGAGCTTGGTGATAATTCTCAGTGATGTTGTCACAATGAGCAGTTTTGCATTATACAGAGGCATGTGATTAAGTGATGGTGTTAAAATATTGATTCATGTAGGTTTAACCATGGAAACAGCTACATACAGTAAATCAAATTTAATCTCAGAAGCAGAGACTTGAGACTTGGTGATGACTGTGAATCTTTCTAGACATTAAACAGTTGTACTTGTCGTTATGTGACTTCTGCAATATACTGTGACTTTGTAGGTTACGGCCACGCTGCTCCACGCACTGACGCTGGCAAGGCCTTCTGTATGTTTTACGCAGTCTTGGGCATTCCTCTGACGCTGGTCATGTTCCAGAGCCTGGGCGAGAGGATCAACACTTTTGTCCGCTACCTCCTGCGCCGAGCCAAGCGGGGCCTGGGTTTGCGGACGACGGAGGTGTCCATGGGGAACATGGTCTTGGTGGGACTGCTGTCCTGCATGAGCACCATGTGTATCGGAGCCGCCGCCTTCTCCCACTTTGAGGACTGGACCTTCTTTAACGCCTACTACTACTGCTTCATCACGCTCACCACCATTGGATTTGGGGATTTCGTGGCCCTGCAGAAGACCGATGCCCTCCAGAAACGACCCCCCTATGTGGCATTTAGCTTCATGTACATTTTGGTCGGGCTTACGGTCATCGGGGCGTTTCTTAACCTGGTGGTCCTGAGGTTCCTCACCGTCAGCACCGAGGAGCCTGACGTGAGGCCTGAGGCAGCGGTAGAGGAGCAGGGAGCGCAGCCTAAGGACACGGATAGGGAAGCGGAAGCAGAAACTGCTGATGATGGCTATAAAGACGGACACAGCAGCCCGGGCAACCTGAGCCTTCCCATGGAGGCGGGCACCAGCTGTATGAACCTCCTCCCCTCTCCTGTAGAGGATCGCAGACTTGTTTTATCTGAGCACCCAAAGCTCTCCGAACCCAGCAGACTCAGGGACTTGTTCTCCTGCGTGTGCTGTTGCCCGGACATTTACGACAGCCCTTCTCCGCCTCGCTGCGACCAGTCTGGCGGCCACAGCAACCCCGTCTTTTACGACTCCATCTCCTACAGGGTGGACCAGGGCTCGTGCAGCTCCTGCACCGTGTCTTCGCAGGCCTCCCCCAGCAGCGCAGTGCTCTGTCTGAGCAAGAACAACCCTCACAGCAGGAGGATGTCGTTATAAACCTCTGAACCTCTGACTTAGTGGCCTTTGTTCTGGACTTTTTGTACACGCCACAGAAACCGTCTGATTTTCTGCTTGGTGGAACAAATTGCCCAGTGTTTTCCTAGTCATGAATATAGCAGATAAAATGTAGCACATCATAAAAACCCTACAGTTTATAATGTATTTTTCTACATCCACTATTACCGCTAAAGAGAAATGTTTAAAAAACGAATTAAAGTATGTTATATATAAACTCATGTTTTCCACCATTACTGTCCCAGTATACTGTGTGTTATATAAAAGGAAACATGTGAGACATGTGCTTGAGAAAGGTGTGGTTATCTGCATTAATAGTTTAGGTGTTAGACTTTCTGCCGTGTTGTCACTTGTGACCTTCAGTTATTTCCAGTCAGTAATTATCAGTGTCCTGTAAAGGGAACGTACACGCCGTCGCTCTGTCCGGTTCCCTTGGTAACGTTTCCATCCTCATTGCTTAGTGCGGTGGAAAACTGGAGACAGACACACACAGTACAGTGAGCAGTGATCGTCTGAAGGCAGCCTCCAGTCCAAACCGTGTTCTCTGTGATGAATGAGTGTGTCAACAGAGTTTATGAGATATGAGCAGTCGCACAAAAAAAAGTGGCAAATTAGAAAATGAGTCTCCAAATGAGGGTTTAATTGCCGTCTTAGATGTGTGGTTAAATTACAATTATTCAAATTAGATTTTGAATACTAAACAAGAGACAAGGAAAATATACATTTAATCAGACTTTTTAAATATTTGAAATAAAAAAGGGGTTTTGTTTAATGTAGAAAATAAAGGATTTAGTAAAAATGGTTAACTTAAAGGGCAACAAATTTTTTTCTTTTACACATGTAAAGACCTTTGCACACCAAGTCCGCATTTTTCAAATGCCTCTTTTTTAATCGGTCATCCGATAAAAATGTTACGCACAATGTGTTTTATTATTAAATTTTTTGCAAAAATTTGAATTTTCAACAAACAAAACTGAATTAATTACGTGGGTGCAATGGATAGCACTAGTCCCAAACGGGGCTAATGAATGAATGACATTAGAAGGAAGCTATCGTTTAGCTGCAGAGAGCTCAATCACTACTGTCTAATCTGTCCAACATCCTTTGTTTTGCAACCATCCTCGATTCTAAGCTGTTCTGCGATCACCTGCCGTAATCTACCTTTAAATTTCACATCTCTGTATTCTTTTATTTCTTTATCTTAAAGTGGAGACGAAGTGAATGTTTATCATGCCATTTTGGGTGATGATGTTTGCATGGACGGTAGCTCTGAGTGGTCAAACAACCCTCTTTTGCCTTTTGACGGATGCGAAAAAACGCAGAAATTTGAACCTGTTAAACAAACTCTGATGACGGAAGAAGGTTTCGGAGTCAGTGTGTGAACGTGATTGACACAACGTAAGGCCGTATTTATTTTTAAACGTGCGACAATTTCAGATGAAAAATACAGACTTAGCGTGCAAAGGCCTTAAGTCAGATCACAGGTCACAAAGAGTACTGCTCACTCTGTCATACGGGTTGTATAATGGCCTCTGAGGCTTTGGACGAGCTTTCTAAAGTCTGAAAAATAACCCTGATGATATCATCAGGTGATTACATCATTAGGGTTGACTTGACTTCGGTTTGAGAAGAGAAAATATATAACAGAAAGCCTGCGTTACAAACTGGAGGTTGAAAAACGTGGGCATTAACCAGGCAGGAAGGGTCAAACAAAATTATGTTATTCATTGCATTATGGGAAATGTAGGCTGTGGTGCTTTTGGAGCTTCACTAATAATCAATTTTGTGAGTTACCCAACTTTCTTGTAGTGCAATACTAAATTGTTGGAGTCACCATTTAAATCTTTGATTTCACTTGTAGTTTAGTGTTTAATCTGGCACAAGACACAGTAAGAGGAGCATGTTGATTGTTCATAGCTTGATCTCAGATCTGTAAAACACATTTTAACAGCTTGTGTAGTCCTCTTCCTTTGCAGCCTCACATTTATCTTTTCTTATTTTCTTTCTGCTTTAATCAGCAGGGTGACACAGTGCTGAGAGCAGCAGTTTCACAAATTCTTGACCTCAATTACAACAACCCCGCTGGTTTTTATTGTAGCAATCAAATCAGTGACCAATTTACACCTCACATTTGATGTTGTACTTGAAAAACCGTGAAGAAGAGCCAGTGGTCCATTAACCAGAGGAGCCATATTCATGCATTGCAAACATCTGCCCTGGTGAACACCACTGACACTGAAGCTCCGGGAGTTCTGCTCTGTGGCTGATTTTAAAATCAGTAAAGGTTGCCCGCTGCAAGCTGCCCTGGACGGCTTCATTAGCAATTATTATCTCCTCCTGTTAATATTTCAGTAATCTGTATCTGACCTCTGCTCTGACCTCCCCGTGGAGGGGAGGATCACTCATGCTCTGCATTATATTATTAACAGGAGCCTCTAGAATAGAATAGAAAATACTTAGTACTTACTATAGTCTGCTTTTCATGTACAAAAGGCAGAAATTTGTCGCATGGTTCGCGTGTGTAAAAACTGCTATTAAAAGAGTACATTAAAGTGGCAGTAGTCAGTATATTTTTGGCATCATTGGGCAAAAATTCCATAATAACCTTTCAGCATATTGTAATTCAAGTGTTCTGAGAGAAAACTAGACTTCTGCACCTCCTCATGGCTCTGTTTTCTCATTTTTAGAAAATGTAGCCCGTGGCGGGAGGCTTTGACCAATCACAGGTCATTTCATTGAGAGAGCGTTCCTATTGGCTGTGCTCTGGTCATGTGACCGGAACTTGCCGTTCCTTCAACAGATTTCACAACGGCGTCACAGACTTTCTCATTTTACAGCTAAACCGTGCACTACAAGATGATTCTGAGATCCTTTGAGGTGAGAAATAGGCATTAACGTAACAGAATATTTATTAATATTTGATCAGCGCTGCCTCGTTTGACTGTTTGATCGGAGTTCGCGAGTGATTGACAGCCGGCTCTCATAGACGGCAGATGGACAGCAGACCTCAGATCAGCTCTTACTGCTTGTTTTCCTCCGGTCTGTGGACTCTTACAGATGCTGTTAGGAGCACCGGAGGACACAGAGGCACATGATTTTTTTTCAGGCTACCTGTTTCATGCACTTCTGTCACGATATAGCGACCGTTTCATAATAATAACTTTTTTTAATCATATTTGCTCCAATCTCGCCGACTTCAGCTTTAAAGTACATTCACATAAAACCGAACACACCAATAAAAGCTACATTAAAAAGGAGCACCAGGTACCAGGACTGAGTCAAGGTTAGATAGATAGATAGATATAAAGTGCTGTGTGCTGAGGAAGAAGGCTGGCTTCAGAAAGTGGCAGTCCTTTCAGATTGAGATACTTTATGGCAACAGGGACAAACTATAATTTTTTATAGATGCTTTGCACAGGGGACTCTGTACCTTTGCCCTGAGGGCAGTAGCTGGAAGAGGGAATTTAAGGGATGCCTGTGGTCATTTAAGATTTTACCATTGAAGCGTTGGACTGCTTTGCCATGGTGGTAGGACAGTGGGGCCTGTTAGCAGCCTGTAATTGTACTTCCCAGTTTGACTACTTTGGAAAGCTTTAGTGGGAACCAATGGTGCATTCAAGTTCCTCTTGTTCCTGTTTCTGACACTAGGAGGCAGCATCGGTCTACTTAAACGTCAGGATGACTTCTGCAACACAGGCAGTCATGTTTGCTGAAGTCTTTGCATGATAAAGTTTTATTGTTGAATTTATGGAAGCTCAAGAATGGCACTAATGTAAATACACGTTATATACTCCTATTATCTGTGTGTTTCACAGCACAGGAGATGAGTCTTTGTCCACAGAGAGCTTTAACTCCTCCTGCGTGCCATCAGCGTTGTATACAGAATTAAAGCGTGACAGCAGGACTTTGTTTCCGTCTGACAGCATGAACTATGACACAGATTACATCTGCGGGAATAGATGTTCAGATACGTGAGCACAAGCTGTATTATTAGCTTCCCTTCCAGCATTATCAACAAGAAAGGAGAGGTGTGAACAATGAACATAAAGATCGCTATGTTGTGAGTGATGAAAGCTGGAATCTAATTTGCATAATTACCCCATTAATATTGCAGATGGTGCTTCACTTTATTCTGTTATGATGCTTCAGATGCCTCCTCATATCTGTGACTGTTGCTGCTCCAACACTCTGAGCCTGAACAGACCTACACATACCCACAACACAGAAATGAAATGCACATGCAGAATTAGTAGCTTTCCTCCGACACACAGACCTCTCTGTATGGTGATTTTGTGCTGTTGTATTATCTCATGCATGACTGTGGCAAAGTGCAGCACCGAGATTTAACTTCTTCCAAGCTTCCCAGAGATGAGCGATACAAAACCTTTTTAATTCAATATAATACAGATAATCTTTGTTACAGTTTTAACGATACCAGTGTTACCATTTCTTAAATGGGTGGGTGATTTTAGAAAATAATGGTTATTGTTAGAAAAAGATAATTACACTCAAAGGCAAATCACATGATACACAGCGACCATTAAAAACAAATTTATTACAAAAGCAAATAAGAGTACAATTAAATAAAAATGTTTGTGCCACTAGAGGTAAAACAATAGCCCAGTGTTTTACAGAAATACTGTGATTAAAGCAGCAGTAGGAAGAATAGTTTAGGCATCATTGGGCAAATATTCGATATTAACCTTTCAGCATGTTGTAATTCAAGTGTTCTGAAAGATAACTAGACTTCTGCACCTCCTCGTGGCTCTGTTTTCAGGCTTTAGAAAATCTAGCCCGTGACACGACTTTGGCCAATCACAGGTCATTTCATTGAGAGAGCGTTCCTATTGGCTGTTCATTCAACGGAGGCAGCTGTCAATCACTGGCAAACTCCGATCAAACGGTCAAACTAGACAGCGCTGATCAAATATGAATCAATATTCTGTTACTGTAATGTCCATTTCTCACCTCAAATGTTTTCAGAAAAATCTTATTGCGTACTGTTTAGCTGTAAAATGAGAACGTTAGCTCCGGCTGGTGGGCGATGCTTGGTACTGTATTTCCTCAGCAGATCTCAACATGGCTGCTGGGTCACAAACTTTCTCATTTTACAGCTAAACAGTACACTACAAGATGTTTCTGAAAACATTTGAGGAGAGAAATAGGCATTACAGTAACAGAATATTGATTCATATTTGATCAGCGCTGCCTAGTTTGACCGTTTGATCGGAGTTCACGAGTGATTGACAGCTGCTCAGAGACGGCAAGACTCCAGCTTGACTCTGATTGGTTGTTTTCCTCCGTTCTGTGAAATCCTGCAGATGACATCAGAGGACACAGAGGCACATGATTTGTTTCAGATTACCTGTCTCATGCACTACTGTGAGGATATAGTGACCGTTTTATAAAAAATAACTTTTTTTAATCAGCTCCATCTACTCCAGCTTTAAATAATAAACCTCCTTTCAGGATGTGCAGTTTTTAAATGTGTGAAGCTGCTACTTGTGTTGTTGTGTTTGGCACTTAATTGTCAAAAATAGTGCTGTATTTTTATCTATAGGTGACATGTAGCACCACACCACGCTACGTCTCCTTTCAGACATTATCCTCTCACATGTGAAAGTGTGAGACTGTGCGCCGCTGTGTGCTAGGTTCTGATTGGTTTCCACACTCAGGTGAGACAGGACAGCTAAATATGTCTGGGCTGTTTTGGCACAAACATACAAAAGTAGTGAAGATGTTTGGAAGTGATGCAGCCACCCACGTTTGTATTTATATCATTTTAATATCAATGTATTTCCAAAGGAATCGGAAACAAATGAGTAGCTTATGAGTATCGATACCACAGTACCCATCCCTACTACGTGGCTCAGTGAGCGGCAATCCATTCAGCAGTTTGATAAGAGAAGTAATGCTATATTTTAAGCATGTTGTTACAGGCTGAGAGCTGCAGGTGGTGGTAGTGATCTTTTTTTAAAATAGCCATGTTCTTCAGGTGAGTCCAGTTTCCACTCACACAAACATCTGTTCACGTTTACAGAAAATGCAGTCCTGTGGGAAGTCCAGTCGTTTTGGTGTTATGGGTTGTTTTTTAATGATGCATCTTCACACAGCTTCCTCAATAAGCTCTGCTGAGGTTGCTGAACATGATGCTCAGCTCTGTTGGAGAGAAAATCTATAAAACTTGTAATTCAAAATGTTAATACCCACACAACAATGCTTTAGGTCATTAAAAAACAACAATAACCTTCAGATTACCTCACTGATCATTGATCAGAGTGATGCAAACATGCTTATCCTCTGCTGTATCGTAGTAGCTCAGGGCTGAGAGAGCGGGTGAATAAATGAGTATATTGTTAGATATTTCTCTTTGCGAACACATCCTGTTAAGTCATTGCTGTCCCGTGTTGAAGGGTCTTTCATGTGTACTGTTTCATGGTGAGGGACACCAGATTAAATGAGATACAAGCCATCAGTTCAAGCCGTGTGCAGCTCATCTCTTTCTAAAGGGTAAACAATACATTTTATATGGCAGAAATATGGGCAGGAGGTTCATAATAGAAGCCGCATGCAAATGAAGTATTTATGAATGTACAAATAAACTGAACCAATAGCGGTCGCCATGTTTTGATTATGGAGAGAAATATGTTTGTGTACACTGCATTCACCAGTCTTTCAGGAAGAGCTCGGAGATTAAGAGTTATTTTCTTGGATGTGCATCAAAATGCAAACGCACACTCTCCGTGACTCACAGTGAGCACAATGAAAGATTAGGGGACTAAAAACAAGTGTCATATTTATTCAGATTGATTAAATAAGTAGAAATTAGGATTCAGTTGGAGAGCATTGAGAAAACAGACATTAATAGAAGTTCATTGGTGGGGTAATTGCTCATTAGTTTTAATTTCCAGCCAATTTGCGGCTGCTGTCGAACAGTGTGAATGGGCTGTTTTTACTCCGTGGTTGTCTTCTCCAATCAGACGCCGTGCTTGACACACAGAGTCTCTTTGACATTTCGTGTCAAAGGGATCACGCTGCTCCATAACTCATAGTTTAAATTAAGTCTTAAAGGAGAGTTTGAATCGGCCTCTAATCAACGGGCCTACATCGCCGCAATAATGACATCCACATTTAATAACAGAAATCATGAACTGGCATTCAAGTAAAATGAATGAGACCACTCTCTGTGTTTGCTCATAATGTCGGTGTCACCTCCGAGTGAGTAGAGCCGAGCCTTCAAGTAACCACATTAGTGTGCTTTGGGTGTTTGACTTTTACTGCTCAAACAAAACACTGTCGAACGTCCCCTCGTCTCTTCATCTTAATGCAAAATGTTCCACTGAATTTATGTCCTTTAGAGGCCGAGGTGTTTTCACAGGTATGTTTGGCAATGGTTGGTCCAGAGTGAAATGTCTAACAACCATTAGATTTATCGTTATGGAATTTTGTACACATTCAACCCAATCTCACGGGAAGGCGTATAAATAGCGCAACATTACAAAGATATTCAGCATGTCATGAGGATGCATTTCAGGCTTTTTGCGTGTCATTTGTAAGTTATTCCAGGCAACAAAACTGCGGTAACGTCCGTAGTTAGGTTTAGGCAACAAAACCACGTAGTTAGGTTTAGTAAAAACATCATGGTTGGGCTTAAAATAAACATGGAAACTAAGTAAAATACATACGGAAACAACGTAACATAAGTACAGAAAACGCGTCACTAAAAAACCCGTGACAAACATCACTAACGTAGCTTACAAAACAAAACACCGGCCTCGAACACCCACTCTCCAGCAGTCTTTCTCACTTTTTATTCTACGTCACTAGCTCTGAGCGTAGCATATTTACACGGATGCATTTACATTGCAGTCAGTACAGACTACATGGCGAACAAAAGACACGCCAAAAGCAAGAGCTACCTTCCTATTGCACGCTATAATTACGAATTATCGTGTCATTCATACGTCCTTTTAGTGCGACCGGGCTGACACATTCATGGTCCCCAGGAGATAAAACCAACAGACTTTGGTGATCCATGACTCTTCTTCTTTTAGGTGACTAAAACACGTTTTGCTGTCGGCCCCGTCCACAGCAGTACATTGCTGCATTGCTCCTGTGTGCTTCTCCAAACCGGGGGTGCCGACCTCCGTCTACTGTAGGTAATACACCAACTACGGATAAGTACCTCATACAACCCCACTTCAAAACACATGAACTATCCCTTTAAACTCAAAGCACCACTGTAAGTACAGTCAGTCCGTTCTCATTCACAGGGCGTCAAATATCGACACTTGGCACCCTTTAGCGTCTGTATGAGACGCATCAGGCTTTCAAGTAACAACAATGTAAACCCAGCCGTGTCAATATGAAAACACCTGGAAAAAGTGGTCGGGGAATGTGGTGACAAAGTTTAAAGAGCGAAAAACACTGTTGTTCGTGTCCTGTGTGAAACCAACAATGTGTTGTGTTTCACAGTTTCATTTTCACTGAAACATAGCAATTTTAAGCCCAAACGATGTTTTTTCCTAAACATAACCAAGTAGTTTTGTTACCTAAACCTAAGCAAGTGTTTATAGTTTGAATTCAGAACATTAACTAAGTGTTTACTGTGACCGTAGTGGAGCGTTATAGTTTGACGCGCTGGGCTACCCAGTGCGTTAAAAAGTGATGTCTAGGGGTCCTGACTAAGCATCAGCTTGTGACGAGTTTAGATGGTACAGCCTCACACAGCCGCTAGCGGGGCTATGGACTCTTGTTTGTCACATATTGAGGAATTTGAGGTAAACGGTGAAGCTGGATAAGGTGCTGACTAATAAAGCGGCATGAGAGGAGAGAAGCCTTTGAGGTAAATCACTCCCAGTGATTCAGTCTGTTGTCTGAGGCAGAGGATGTACAATTATCAAGGTTGGCTGTTATCCATTTCCTCCACAGTTGTACCATTTAACAAGACAACAGATTCTCTGAGCACTCGGCTTCCTGTCTAAACAGTGGCTCTGAGATGGAGCGAGAGATGGCAGAAAGAGAGAGAGAAGAAGTGGCGAAGTGAGGTTCCCATTCTCCTTGGACGGTATATCTGCGACCGTGAAGCAAGGCTGCGGGCCAGTGGCAGATTAATGTCTGAGTGAAAGTGTCTTCATTGGGTCTGAGTGCTCCTCGGTCGGAGGACAGCTTGTAAAGAGTAAAGATGTAAGAAGTGAGTTGGGACTGCGTCTTATCGTGACAGTAAAGGTACACAAGAGTCTCAGAACAACACAGAGTTTGAAGAGATACGTCTTTGTGAGATTTGTCTACTCTACAAAATCGGTGTCTGTCGGCCTCCCAGTGTCGTACGGGTCACGCTTATCTCCTGTCCAGCATGCACCGCCGTATTTTTCTCATTATGTGCAGCTCTATATAGAACTGTTTCCTCCTTTAATCAGTAAGACTGATTCAGAAGTTGCTGTCGGGGCAGAATTTGAATGAGTGAGATAAGGCCACGGAGAAAAATGCAACACAATGGCCCTCAGTCGGGTTGGATAACAAATGCATCCTTTTTATTTTTAGACATACTGTGCAGGGAGAAGAGAGGAAAAGAGGACCCTCATAAAGAATAGTTCCCAGTGGAGATATGAAATCCGATTTATTCATAGTTCTTCAGCTCGGAACTGTAAAAGATTGACAACGGAGTGATTTGCCACATCTGTTAATCTTCCTAAATGAGCACCGAGTCAGATCTTTGCTACGGCCTCGTGCACTAAATAATTCACAATACTGCACTTCAATTTTATTCTCATCTTCTTTTTTTTTCTCACTGTCAACTGTCAGGAGCCTAACATGTATCTTGAGGCGCTGCTGTATAGTTTTTTCTCATATGGAGCCATGCTCATTAGGGGCAGCCTTTTGGGAGTAGGTGATAACAGCAAAGAGAAACAATGAGAGAAGAGATCATCTTTTTAAGCTATTCGTCCACATGGTGACATAAAAGTGATGTGTTTTACTTTGATAGATTTTCCAGCATATGCATATGCTCCCATATTAAGACCTTATTGGGTCTCACAAGCCATTAAAGTAATCATTTTTGCAGAACATTTCATTGTCCACCATAAACAGAGCGGTTTTACCTGCACTGAGCAGATCGGTGATGACCACAGCAGCATCTGAGAAATTACAGTCGGGGCGAAATGGTTCCTTTTGAACAATCACTGCTGTTTATCGCACCATCATTTCCCGCCTCCGACGCTCTATTTTTTTCATTCCCTGATATAATGATTTTAATATTCCATTGACTGTGTCTTTGCTGGTCTGCTGAGCAGGAAGCAGACGTTTCCATCAGCAGAGCCGCGCCTGGCATTCATCATCAAAGGTCTGCCCAGGAAACAGACAGCTTTACACTCATCTGCATCTGCTTGGTATGCCAACTGAGTGAACATCCACATCATCCTACCCACACTGTTATTTCTGATTAGCATATAATGCATCAATTACTTCACTTTCACTAAACAGAAAAGCTACCGCAAGTTTCGTTTCCAAGGCAACTATGAAGAGTGCTGGTGGCAGCAGTAAATTGGTTTGGCTGTGGAAGTTTGGATTGTGACGGAAAAAAGCCAAATATTGGACAACACAATGGTTCTCCATTTACAGCCGATCCTAAAGTATGGGAGGAGATAAGAGAGCGTAGTGAGGACTCAACGGTTTAAAGGAACAGTGTGTGACATTTTGGAGGGATCTATCAGCAGAAATGGAATATAATATTCATAACTATGTTTTCATTAGTGTGTTATCAACTGAAACTAAGAATCGTTAGCTTAGAATGAGCCATATCTGCAAAGTCCGCCCATGTTGCTCCGCCATGTTTCTACAGTAGAACAGAACGGACAAACCAAACACTGGCTCTAGAGAGAGCCTTAATGCCTGGTTCAGACTACATGATATTTTTGTTGGTAACGATGGTCACCATGTCAGATTTGAGAGTCATAAATTCTTGTTGTGACTTGGCCGAGAGACATGACAGACCACATCATCGCTGGCCGTCTTTCATGACGTGCGTGAAGTCATCTGGAAGGAAGCTTGATGCTAATGGCAGTAGCCGACTCACCGGGTTGCTGAAGTGCCTCTGCTATATCACGTTAGCTTTTTTCTTTTTTTTCACTGTCGTGGTAGTCCATCGAGGAAACCTCAAAAAAGCCGGGGTGTTGCCATAGCTCCACAAATCTTTCCTCCATTTCACAATTCCACCTCACAGCAACAACATTGTTCCTCTTTCGCTTTGCCATTGTTTACGGTTGTGCGTGCCTGCGTGGCAAGTCACAGAAAATGACGGAATACGTCGTGGAAGGCAAAAAAATCAAACATGCTAGACTTTCTATCAACGGCATCAGGTTGTCGTCTGCTATGACACACTATACGAGATAAAATGGGTCGTTCCTGATCAGAGCTCACACCCTACGACGGCTGTGTTGGGCTACAATCGGACTGATATTGTTTGGTCTGAACCAGCCTTTAGCGTTTTTACGTTACCTGAAGGCCACCGTAGTTCTCCGACACGCTTGTGAAACTGCGGTAACGTGAGCCGCAGAGTGCAAAACCGTGGTACCGCCAGCCGCCGTCTGACTTCCGTTGCTCCTAAAGTAGTGTTATTATGGTAAGGATGGCCTCTAAGCGAGGCGAACGCTACCGCAGTCTTGGAAAGGGAGGAGTGAGCAGAGGGGTACTCGGTTAGTTGCAATCTGCAACCACACAACTAAATGCCACCAAATCCTACACACTGTACCTTTAACTAAACAAAATAAGTGGATACACACACTCATTATTTCTCTATGAAGACAGTCCACTACGGCTCTTCCCTATAGACTATCCAAACCACACCTGTAACCATCAGGTTTGCAACACGCTGCCACCAAAGGTTTAAAACTCAAACAGGTTCTCACACAGAAAGAGAAACACACATATGATCATCATAGGTACTATCAAGACATTTCCGTATTTAAAAATGTCAGTGTTTAGCACATTGCAGTCGTACATCACATCCGTCCCACTGTGACAGTTTAACAACAGATGCCACTCGCACGTCGTTATTCCTTCAAGCTGTCTATAGATATAATATAATTACTCTATATAATTGCTTCCCATATGGTAAATTATGTCAGTAACAGGCACTACTTTTCTTATTATCATAATATTTCTGAGAATAAAAATGAATGTTAAGCTTTGACTATTAAGCCCACAAACTCTCCCACTCATTCGTAGACAGCTGTACATCACAACTGTGGGTGTTTATCTTTCTTTTTTCATTTTTTATCATAGGAGTGATTCCAGTTTATGGAAGCTTTTATCTTTGATTGAACAACAACAGCAACAGTGCTTTACTTCAAATAAAAAGAGAAGGACTGGGCAGTATAAGCAGCACAACGGTGGAACAAAGAAAAAAGCAGCAAGAGAGTCTTAAACTACATTCAAATTAAGACAAAGGACCTCACAGTGTTTGGTACTGTGATTAACCAGTAATCTCTAGAAAGAAATCCACACAAAAAACACCAGTTTATGGTGTCTTTTGCACTGATTTTGTACCTCAGTATTAAAATAGGCACACGATCCCTTGTATTATCGCTTCAATCCATTTTTACAAAGTGGACTTGGAAAAAGCAGAATTTAAATGGAATTGCCAAGAAGTGAATATATGTGACGCTGGCAGAAATTAGTTTATCAGGCAAATGATGAGACATAACGCTTTATTCTGATTTGCATTTCTTATGTGCTTCCTTTGTGTTTGGTTCTCCGAGGTGTGCTGTCTCTGGGGGAACATGGGAACTGCTGTACATACAATTAATTCAAGCACCTGCAGTTTCGCTCCACTCGTACCACTACTTACATTTCCCTTTATCCTCTGAAGGATGTCTTTGTTTTATTTTACTGTGAAATGTGCTCGATGATGGCCACACTTCAGCTAGAAAGAAAATCTACAGAAAGACTTATACAACATGTGATCCAGCCCTGCACGGTAATTATGGTAATGAGGGCTCGTATTGGTCGTGTATTATGTGGGCTTGTCTCTCTATATGACCGGGCCAAACAATGGCAATTATAGATAGATGTTCAAAGTCCCCAGTAGATGATTCATGTTTGGCTTTTGTGACCCCCTGATTTCCTCTATAAGGTCAAAATGACAACTTTGAAACTCAAAATATCCCTCAATAAAATGAACAGATTGCCATTGCCTTTACTGAGCACATTTCTGATTTATATGACTTCTTGACTTCTTACTTACATAGCAGGATACAGTTCAGAATTTAAAATGACACAACCTGGCATGTATCAGGAGGATTTCTTTTTAAATTTGTATGCAATTAGTAATGTGTGCTTTTAAATTATAGGAACTGAAGTTAAAGGTTGTTCACCTCCTCATATCAATAGGTTACAGCCACTCTTTTTTAATACAGTTATGCTTCATTATGCATAACAGGGGGCGACTCCTCTGGTTGCAAAAAGAAGTCTGATTGTATAGAAGTCTATGAGAAAATGAGCCTACTTCTCACTTGATTTATTCCCTCAGTAAACATTGTAAACATGAGTTTATGGTCTCAATCGCTAGTTTCATGCCTTCTTCAATACAGCATGATGTTCATTTAGTAAATTATGGTCCCATTTAGAGTCAAATAGACCATAAAGCAGGGGATGCTTTAGGGCGCGGCTACCTTGTGATTGACAGCTCACTACCACGGCGTTGTCCGGTCTGGGTGTTGTCTGTGTTTTTGTGTTAACTTTTAGTTGCCTAAAATGTCTTATTAATTGTTCAGTTGTACTTAGCTCCACCCTCTTGTGTCACCTCTGGTTGTAAAAAAAAAGATGCGACGGCCAAACTGCTGAACTCAAGGCTTCAAAACAGCAGCCCACAAACCAATGAGTGACGTCACGGTGACTACGTTCACTTCTTACATGCAGTCTATGCTTCAGTGTCAGGTTGTTTGCGTCTGTTACTGGCGTACCTCATGTCATACCAGTTTTTTTTGGTGTTTTTCCATTGTACCTTGCCTCAGCCAGCTCTCTCACTTTTGTTTTTTGCTACCCGTTTTATTATTAAAGCTCGCCTTTCATTAATTTGACCTGCCTGCCTGGTGTTTTGCATTTGGGGCCTACTCTTTGAACTGAAACCTTGACAGTTGTTTTATCTTTGACATCCCTTGAATAGATGTTGAAATGTCAACATGTTGTTAAATATGATGTTCTGTTAATTCGCAAAAATTATTCAAATATTTTTCACAACACCAGCCGAGCTTTGTATACGTCAGTCTATATTGGTCATTTTGTCCAACAACTTCCCTATAGTGAGATGTAACTGATGTTGCATCCCCAATTTGTAAAGAGGCCATTTGAATGATAATTTTGAGACATTTGTTATTTTGGTGTATACTTTACTCATGTGGCTCCTAATCCTAAATCATGTTGTCTTCAATCAAATGATCGCAAACTAACTGACACAGTACTGGTGTGTTTCTGTGGCTCCAGATTAACCTGCCATGAGTGTAGTTTACTTGACGGGTCCTTGAAGTTGATCCAATACACAGTGAGTGAGAGGAAGAGGCGTCAGCTGGGGTTCATTTTCGCCCCAGGGCCCTCCTGTGGGTTTCCAGACATGTTTATTCTATTTCAAAAATGTCCTCCACACGACAAACTCTCAAATATTAATTTCAGCTGCATTTCTATTAATATGTCAGCAACGATTCAGTAGAAACCACCCATAAAAAAGACAGTGTCTGATTTGATTTACGAATAAAACAACCAAACCAGACAGCCCGGTCGATCAATATGGCATGACGTATGAACTGTAAATCTACCGCTTGTTTTGTAGCACGATGCCTCAGCTGTGTGACTCACCCTGGCTGTGCACGGCACGCCTCCCACTTGAGCATCAATCTTGTATCTTAAGTCTCTTGTTTTCTCTCCACCACCACAACCATAAGACATCTGAATTAAAGATGGGCCCGAGACACACCATCGCTCATCGTCCCCAAACAGCTCCGCCACCTGCAGAGATTCTCTAAGTCGCTCACTCTCTCTAACAAGAACACACAAGAAACACAAGAAAGTTGAGATCTTGTAAGTCAGGCTGGAGGATGCTGACTTTGTGTTTTTAAATGTGTGTGGGGAAAGTGATAATTTTTTAATGTTTTGCATAATGAGACTTGAATTTGACACTTTAGACATGTAGTCTGGTGGAGGAGGTCAGAGTTAGAATAAGAATCAGGCCTTGTTGAGCTCAAGGGTCAGCGCCTAGCTAATATATTATAACCACGCAAGTGTGCATGAATGTGTGAACGTGTCAGGGGAAAACAATACAGGGAACCTGATTGTTATGGGAAAATCCTTATTATATAATAGCTCCTTTGACACTCTGCATAATTGCTATTCAAAACACACAAAACACCAGTTGTTCACCAGGTGCAAGTCATTAAGAGATAAAAAACATCTTTGAAACACTTTGAAACACCAAAGAAAAATGCAAGCATGCCTTGGTTTGAGTTTTGTCTCTTTGTTTGGAAGCTCTCTTTGCAGCTTTTAGATTAGCTGTGCTGCATAAAGGAGCGCTAAACATCATCTGAATCAAGGCTACTGCTGATTTATAAGAGTACAAAATTGTAACTAAAATCACATAATTAAAATGTATAGTTTAGATGTCACATGTCGGCTCAAAAGTGTTGGATGCATATGGATTTTAACAGCTAACAAAGTTCAATCAAGAGGGACTTCATTGAAAACAGGCTTAAAGAGTAATTCAATTAATTTATTTGACAATAGGAAAGTTGAAGTCACAGACTGTATATATAACAAGAAGTGGTAAGTAGTCACCGTGATGTCACCCATTGGTTTGCGGACTATGGTTTTGAAGTCTCGAGTTCGGCATTTTGGCCGTCACCAATTTGTTTTTCTGCAGCCAGAAGTGACATAAGAGGGCGGAGCTAAGCACAACGGAACGCCCAATAAGACATTTTTAGGCGACCAAAATGTTACAATTAACTTTCATGAACTGAAAACTCACTGTGAAAGAGTTAAAGTTGTAAGACGAAAACACTTAGGCAACCAAAAATTAACACTAAAACACGGACAACACCCAGACCGGACAACGCCGTGGTAGTGACCTGTCAATCACAAAGTAGCCACGCCCTAAAGCATCCCCTGCTTTATGGTCTATTTTACTCTAAATAGGACCATCATTTACTAAATGAACATCATGCTGTATTGAAGAAGACTTGAAACTAGTGATTGAGACCATAAACTCATGTTTACAATGTTTACTGAGGTAATAAATCAAGTGAGAAGTAGACTCATTGTCTCATTGACTTCTATACAATCAGATTTATTTCTGAAACCAGAGGAGTCGCCCCCTGCTGGCTGCTAGAAAGAATGCAGGTTTAAAGCACTTCAGCATTGGATTCACTTTTCAGACCCAGAGGTTGCCGCCTGGTTGAAATGTGAGGAGTTTTTGCCGAAGAGCGATGGCTGAAGATGGATGGATGTGATGTGTAGTGGGAATTCGTATGAGCTCAGTTGAAGGACCCATGGGTGAGGAGAACTGGAGGTGAATGGGGTGGAGGAGGGTTGTACGGATCCGACACTGAACTGACAGCTGACAGCAGAGAAGAGAACAGTTTTGACAGCAGCGACGTGATTGGCTCACTGAGGTCGTGGTAAAATCTGACTGGTGTTACTGAAAGAGCGACCACCCTCGGTCAGCTGATTGAGTTGGAAAAGGAAGAGAGAGGATGTAAATACATAGAGTAGAAGACAGTCCTCTGATTGAACTTCGACTAAGCTTCATTTGGATGTTGAATTAACATGATGTACTGAATCAATCCCTCGTCTTAATCTGGTATGATTTCACACAGACGATCAGATTAAGTTGACAATGTTCACATATTGAGTGGATGCGAGTTCTGGGCTGCTTGGAGTTGTGCATTTCTCCAGACAATCCGAGGACTGTGGAGGCAACGTGTGTGTGTTCTTCCCTGTCTGTGTAATCAATCATTTTTATCATATCAATGACAATGTGAAAGGGGTCACTCTGAGTTGTAAACCTACAGAGATTCATCACCTGAATCTGCAGCTCCCCTCAGCTTTACAGAGCGATATAACTCACTTTATAGTGAGTTTCAGCTCGTTGTCTGGCCACAACTTTGCTGTTTTGGTTCGCTCTCAGTGTAGTTTTGGGCTGCAGCAGCTGCTTTCAACAGAAAAGGTTAAAAACCCCTACTCTACACTACCTACTCGGCACCAAACCACAGACAGACACAGTTAGAGACTAGCCGGTGAACACAGTGGAGCATTTAGCCGCTAAAGAGTCAGATATTTCCATTAGGAGTTGGAAGAGACCAAAAATAAATGATAATCACTGTCTATCACTCATTCATCCATTTGAGAGCGAAGTGCCCTATCTGGATTTTTTTTTTTGTCACTGTGACAAAATACTGCCCAACTGTTTTAAAACCCAGCGTCTGAGCCAGGAAATAAAGATGATACAATTAAAAGCTGTTCTATATTTATATATTAACAATGGAAAAATGGCAATTATGCAGCTTCCACCAGCATCATTTCAACAGCAGCAACCAAAGCTTTTAACCAACTGTAGGCGACATGACAACAACTAGTGAGCAACTAGCTAGTGGAGCATTTAGCCACTAACGAGTTGGTGGAGACCAAGAGCAGAGTGAAAAGACGGTGAATATCAGATTAACATTGGTCAGGTGGCCAGAAACACGACTCGAAATGAATGATAATGTTCTTCTGTGTCTGACTGTCATAACTATGTTTTCATCAATTTATAATCACCTGAAACTAAGAATCGCTGTGTTTTCGTTAGTTTAGAATCAGCCGTTGATATCTACATCATGGATGTATAAAGAGAACTGGATACAGCGGTGGAGGCGGGGCCCAGTTCGTTCCTATGAGAGTTGCTCAGTGGCGCATGATGCCAAAATGGTACCCGGATCTTCCGGCGATCTTCTGTATCCATTGGGCCCATAGAGCAGGCGCAGTAGCATCCGCTTGGTCACAGGGTCACAGCTGTCACGCTGTCGTCACGGCTAATGATTTAAATTAGGACTATTTAAGTGTTTATAGTGGGAAGTTAATTCACCTCAAACAGACGTCTCTTTCCCAATGTAAGTCTATGGGAAAAAGTCTTTTTGGGCTCAATGGCATCACGTGACGGACATGGAAGTTGCAGTATCGCCGTTTGGCCACTACGAAAGTTGGCATCAACGACTAGTGCTCTTCCTGGGGGCTTGACCTACAGTACATAGGGACCAGGTCCTCTTCACAGAGTCAGCCATGTTGTTCCGCCATGTTTCTCCAGAAACCCAGAACCGACAAACCAAACAGAGAGAGCCTTTTGTATTTTTACATTACCCGAGGGCCATCGTAGTTCTCTGACACGCTTGTGAAACTGCGGTAACGTGAGCTGCAGAGGGCAAAACCGTGGTACCGCCAGCCGCCGTCTGACTTCCGATGCTCCTACTGTAGTGTTATTAAGGTAAGGATGACCTCTAAGTGAGGTGAATGGCGTTACCACGGTTTTACACTCGGTGGCTCACATTACCGCAGTCTTGGAAAAGGAAGAGTGAGCGGAGGGGTACTCAGTTGGTTGCAATCTGCAACCACAACACTAAATGTTGCAGCCACTGATGTACCACATCCTTATTGGTTTGCAGTATATCCTGCTTACTGCTTTGTTGTGTAGGTAAAAGTTTGTGTGTGTGTGTGTGTGTGGGTGGGGGGAGGTGGGGGTGTAAGTGTAGGTGTGTGTGCGTGTGTGTTTGTGTGTGTGTGTGTGTGTGTGTGTGTGTGTGTCACACCTGCAGCTAACCTGGCTCAGTGGAGCTGTGTATCCCTCGGAGAGGTGATTAAACAGAGTTGAGAGCCAGAGGTCTCTCTCTGTTGGAGTGCAGCAGAATACGTATGTCCCTGTTCTGCTTAACATCAACCACACGTCCCACATACATACTGACTCACTGTCTATACTTGAACATCAGGTTTATTACCAGCAGCACAGTCAAATTATACGACATTTGCATATGTTTTGACCACCACAAGGAATATCACTGAGCTCATTATCCGCTCTGTTTATTCGACTCCGCAGGTCGTCTCTCGATCGTTTACAAGTGGTCGCTTCGTACCGGGGGCTGGTCTCACAAAAGCAAGCGCTGCTTAAACGAAGATCACAAATGGTGGCGGCGTCATGCTTCACAAACGATTGCCGCAGACACATTTGTGATTCCCCATATTGATATTCTTACAGTGGCTCCCCATTAAATTCAGAAATCAATTCAAAATCCTTGCTATCACTTTAGAATCAACACATGGTCTGTCTCCTTCTCACAGACTGACTCACTACAGTGCTGTATCTTGTCAGGAGGTCACTGAGGTCATCTGACTGGGGCTTGTTTCGTGTATCACACTGAAGCCTTTAAGACCATCAAAGGCAATCACTCTTTTGAGGTCGTAACTCCCAGACTTTGGAACTCACTCCCACTGGACTGTAGACACTTTTAAAAAACATCTCACAGCCGGTGTAGACTGGCTTTTGTTCAAGTTTATAGCTTGTTCAAGTGTGTGGTTCGTGGTTGTTTTAAATCTCATTGTCTTACTACGTTATATGCACTTTGCGATATCTGCTAATGAAAGGCACGACATGAATAAATCTGGACGTGTTCTCTGAGCTTGCCGAAACACAAATGTGAAGACATTTTTAAAAGTGGTCAAACTGTTTGACTGTAAAGTGAGTTTTTCTCAGGATACTATATCTAGAGTAGTCTTTGGGCACATGGGACTACAGTTTTTGTAGACTCCTTAATATTTTAGGAGAAAACAGTAGTCCCATATGCCCAAAGACTAGATAGAGTATGATAAGAAAATCTCAGATACTACAAGGAGCACAATCAAGTATTTGATATCTATGAACTCATTACAAGTTTAATATCAAATATATGCCGACATATGCCATCTCGTTCGCACAAAAAGGCGTATAAATGCCCCAATAAGTACGTCTTTCTTGATTTATGCGTGCTATTTGTACGCCATCTATCCTGTACTGACAGCAATGTAAATGCATCTGCGTTTAAATGCTACGGTAAGAGTTAGTGACGTAGTATAAAAAGCGAGAAAGACCGCTTGGATAGACCACCGGACCAACAAACACCGGACCTTTAACCTGAGACCTGTGTTCGAGACCGTTGTTGATTAGTGTGATGTTTTGTAAGCTACGTTAGTGACGTTTGTCACGTGAAGATTGTCACGTGTTTTTAATGACGTTTGTGACGTGTTTTCTGTAGTTGTTTTTTTATGTATTTTACTTAGTTTACGTACTTATATCAAGCCCAACCGTGACGTTTTTCCTTACCCTAACTAAGTGGTTTTCTTGCCTAAACCTAACTGTGGATGTTTGCATAGGGTACAAATGATACGTGAAAAGCAGCATAGAAATGACACATGAAAAGGCTAAAATGCGTGCTCATGACAAGCGGAACGTCCGTGTAATGTTGTGGTATTTATATAGAGCCATATACAGCCATATGCCGTGTAAAAAAGTATATTTCATATGTAAAACATTTAATAAACACAGTGTTAGTGTTTTTCCTATTTTTTCCAAAAATCCTGAATTTGACTATTAATAAAAGTGTGACTTTTCTTTCCATCTAAAATTTTAAAAGTTGTACTGTTAGATACTTTCGCAAAGTATGTCTGCACCAAATTTCCACACTTTTGACCAATCAGAATAAATGTTGTGGCATTTTTTTCTTATCACATTAAATATATTCTTTAGGCACAGATCTAAAGTGATGAGTTTTTGGTCACCGGTCACGAGACCACCAGTCTTTCCTCAGGTTTTGTTCCCTTCTGTGGTTTTTAGAGGCTCAGTCCTACAGTATGTAAGAGGAAGTACAGTAGAGTGTGTGTTTGTTTTCTTCACAGAGCAGCTGTCAGATGGCGGCCCTCACAAGTAATTGAACTTCAGACTTGATGTAATCAAATATGAAGCCGCAGTGAAATGAAATGCAGTCCGACATGAAGCAGTTTAAATGAAAACATGTTCTAAAAGTTTTATCTGTGTATTCTGCAATATAGTTTGTCAATTACACTGAATGTTAAAACTAATATAATAGATAACACTTTATAATAACCACCATTTATAAATGGTAAATTGATAGTTAATAGTTATTTTACTGTTAACAAACAATGAAATGATAATTAACAATGTTTACTAATTATTAGTAATGCTATAATTTATGTTATATTATGTTATATACTATATATATATA
>CAKAOH010004382.1:0-13461 GCA_916701665.1 Sebastiscus tertius
AAAGTTGTACCTTGAAATAGCTACATTTCTGAATGCTTTTGGAGGTATAAAAACACACTGCTTCACTATTCCTGACAATGACTCATATATTTGACTTCGGGACATCTCTGACTACACACAATTTAGAGATTTTCCAAAGTAAAAGTCTCTAGAAATGTATGATTCAACTTTTTCCCATCACGATAGTATCGAATCGGGAGATACTACTACTACTAATACCTACTACCTTTTACTTTTAGTTACTTATTACATCTGCTTTTGTTTGCAAAATGCTAATTATTAGGAAAAACAAAACTATAGCAACTGTTGGCCAAAAGCAACTATTGGAACAGAATTCAAACTATTTTGTGAATTTCATTCTTTTAGTCACTAAATACCCTTATTACTTTTTTAGTTTATGCATTATATATTATTAAGTTAATGTATTATAACCTGTTGAATGAAATGCAGTGTTTGTTATCCATTCGACACATCCTTTGATTTGAACATTTCAGAGCAGTGTACTCACTCCATAGGAATTTTGCACCACACATCAATGAGAGCTGTGCTACGCTACGGCATACAAACTGAAAAGACTCCCTTGTCTGGAACGCCACACAAACCAAATAATATTCCAGATCATCAGTGTGTGGATTTGTGTAATGTGTGTGTGCAGTCATGTGGTCTCTACTCACAGGTCTGTGAAGAGAACGGGTGAATTGGCACGGTGGGACTCGACGTCCTGCATGGCGTTCCACTCATTGACGCAGGTCTGGTTGGATGAGACCCTGCTCTGGTAGTAGCTGACCCAGGTCAGGAACAGGCTTCCCGGGTAGTAGTTATGGCAGCGGGCCACCTCGCACGCTTTGTGGAGCGACTGGAGGGCTGACCTGAGGCAGACAGTGAGAGGGAAAAGGATTCACACTTGAGAAGTTGTCCGGAGGGCAAAAAGACAAAAACTACTACAGACTGAAATTTGAACTGAACATGAATATGTTTTTCAAGTGACCGACTGACAGAGTAAAATAATTTAAACCAGGAGAGGCGATAACAATGTGCAAAGGCACCCCAGGCAAAAACATTGTTTTTCTCGCATTGGTCAATTTTGAGATTTTGGGCTATTTTGCTTCCATAACATCTTTCAGACTAGTGGAAAAAAAACATCCAAAATACACATTGAGGTGTTTATTTTGTCTATTTGCATCTGTAGATATCTCCTAAATTCAACAAAAGATGGCATTAGATAATGCCTCATTTGCATATTGAAACATACATTTTCAGAAAACTTGCAATAAAAAATAATTCTCTTAATGTAAATAATCAACTGGGGAAGTTTCATGGTGATATCTATGTTTTTATCCTTTGTCATTCCCCTGTGTGAGATGCAGAGAAAGTGAAAATGAATGATAATTAAGGAACAATAACACATGAGAAATATAATAAGGTTGAATAATAAGTTAGAGAAACAAGGGAACAACAGATGTGAGAAGAGAAGAACGGAAAGATTACAGCGATGAGGAGACATAATACAGAGATATAACTGCAGATAAATGAAGGTATCAGGAGATATTCAAGGGAGAGGGGGGTCAGACAAAGAGCAAAGTAACAAAGGGACATGAAAATGAGGAAATGAAGACGAGTACGGAAATGAAGAGGCAGCACTGGCGTGTTACTAAGAATGATAGTGAAAAGACTGGAAGGCAGAGAGATAATGAGGAAAAAGGAAGTGGAGACTAGAGATGAGAACCACTGACTAAGAAGATAAAAGGCTGGAGGTCAAAGGGGGAGTACAACAGTTACACTTTCTTTTTAAGTCTGCAACCTTAACCTCAACCTTCACATAGCTGTTAGAAAATAAAAGTTGCTTACCACATGGCCTGGACAGAAACTGGCTTGAAAACATGAACCCTGTTCACCGTCGACACACTAAAACCACTGTGACAACAAAGAGAGAGAGAGAGAGATTAGAAATGGAACGTGCAGTATAAGTTTATAGTCATCATCTTACAACACCAACAAATCTTCTTAAAATAAAACAACTAAATAAGAGTCATCAGAGCAGTCAGCTGCCCTCAGTGAGCAGTAAGAGGAAGCAGGTAGGTGTGGTGTCTTACCCGTCTCCATCCAAGTGGATCAGAGTGTCACTCCACAGAGGTAGAACCAGACCCACCGAACAGCAGCTGGCAGGAAGAGCAACACGTCAAACAACAGCACAACAAAACAAGACACACCCGATCGACACAATACAGGGATGTTTCCAGGTCAAAGCATAACAGTAGAGGAAGTCAGACTTCAGCATGCTTCGCTTATCCTTCACTTGAATCAAAATAACAATAGTAAAGACCGCTGTTCAAGTAAAGTAAATATGTGTATGTATATTTAGGAGGACACATCCAGTCCTAAAATCCACTAGTCAATATTTTTGCCAAGCTAAAATGGGGGTTACATGCTATCTCTTCTTAAATCTCTTAACATATAGTACCGCGAGCGAATGAAGGCAGATGAAGTGACAAAAATTGTCCTGATACGAGCGATGTCGCAGCGCGAGGAGGGGATGAGATTTTTTTGGGGCGCCGTTGTGGTTTCTCCCTCTGCAAATGAGTGTCTAAGTTATTAATTCATAACAAACGCTTCAATCATTTCCTCACCTAGAATGATTCAATTTTGTGATTTGTACACTGTGATATATCGCACATCGGCGTTCGTGATGTATGAACTGTTCAAAGACGCTCTCCGATGCCTCGCGGACACATTTCAGATATCTAGCATGCTAAATATTTGTGTATATATCATACATAATATTTTGTGACCAAGTGAAAGATCTTTTAGTGTGTGACTCCCTGTCACCGGTCAGTCATGTAGTGTGAAAACCACAAAACCACGACTACTTCAAGACTCCCGATTACAAGACAACAAGCTGTGTAGTGTGAACAGTACAGCGATCTGAACCGCTTTGAAAGTCTTGTAGTGTGAACTAGGCATTAGGACGAGGTGTTAGTTGTTGGCACAAGTGTGGGATTTAATGAGTGTTAATATCACACTACAAGCCAGAATAATAGTGTACCATTGTTGTGGCACTTACCTATCAGAGGAGACAAAATCCATGCCGAGCACGATGCTCTCCTCCGTGTCCTGTCTACCGTTGGTGGAGACCACCACCATGTAGCGGGTTACCTGAGGGTAGGCGCTCTCCAGACGCACAGCCTGCAAGAAAAGATGGAGTAGACGGAGATGAAGGAAGGCTGGAGTACCACTTTATCAATTATACTTTGAGTGCTGTATGTTTTACGTAAGAGTATCTTTGTTGGTGCAAATTGAGGAGTTACGACTTGCCGTGTCCAACAACAGTTTTTTTCCTAACAAGTTTCAGTTCTTTATGTTTGCTAACAAAGAACTGAAACCAGGCTCTCCGCCTGGAGTATAATCTCCCTGACCACAATGCCACCTTCCTTTGCTGTGTGTGTGTGTGTGTGTGTGTGTGTGTGGTGTGTATGTGTGTCATGTGCTTTACTGACCAGTCGGATGGTGTCCTCCGGCCGCAGCACAGTGAACATGGTCTGGAGATGTTTCTGGAGGTCACCTGGATGGAAAGGATTTCAACATTCTCATTTAGTTTTAGTTTCTTTTGGACAACGCTCACATTCTTGTCATTTAAAGGTTGACATAACACCTAAGATGACCCTGTGGCAAGTTTCCAGTGCATTCACACTGGAGTCTCTTTCATTTAGGATTACATTCAACCTGATCTCTGAATACATCTGAGGAAAAAAAGCCTGTTATTTCTGAAACACTGTTTCTGATGCTTTTTATAGAAATCAGCCCATTTCACATCACAAAAGCTCCAACTACAAAGGCTGTCTTTATCCAGAGACAGCAGCAGATTCTACTTTCCTTGTTTCCAACATTTTAAAGATATTTTAAGTGTGAGTTCTTTGACAAAATATTCCTCAATCTGGCCGCCACATTGCATTGCGGCAGTGAACTGACTGAACTCATCTGCCTTGTTGTGAAACAGCTTCAGTGAAGTTAACACCAGCTGTTACTGATGATGCTGCAGAGGAATGTCCATTAGAAAACACGCCGTGCAATTCAACCTCAAGTCCTTCTTTGGAGTTCATTTCTAAGGCTGAGAGTTGGCACAGCTGTCATTTGTGTGTCTTGTCTTTACCTGTGTGCTTGTTCCTGCGCTCGCTGATGCGAGGTGCAGAGTTAGGCGTGGGACTGTTTCCCCTGGGAAGGAACAGGGCTGCACCTTTTACGGTGAGGAAACTCTCACTGATACTGGAAAGGAAGAGAAAAGAAAAACACATGAATAAAAAAAACACAGCAACTCCTTCCAAGTTATCTAATCATATTTGGTATTTCATTAAACTTATGTAATATGTTATCACTTTCTTGCACATGCTGACCCTAGCTTCTCACAATAAGCTCAAGATGGGGACAGGAACAGACGAGTGTTGTCATGGGCTTATGTCAGTGTCACAATGATCCACTCAGCTGGCCTCTGGTCCACAGGCTCCCCAAAACAAGCCCCAATTTGAACTCAGAACACAATGTCCTCTGCTCCTCCACACAGCTGGATTACACATACAGACTTACTCACACCAGCAGCTGCCAGTAGGGCGGGACGGGGGGGGATTGTGAGGAGACCGGGGGTCCGAGCGGGAAGAGAGAGCGAGTCCCCTCCTCCACAATGTTTGAGCGGAGATAAGAGCTGGCCGGCACACAGCGCCCCTCACCAAAGCAGGTCGTATCAAACGGGGCTCTGTTCCTCTGTGGAACACTTAATCTTATTAACTGTGACTGAGGTCACTGCATCGAGGATGAGGACACATAATAAACTGAGGTCAGTGTTTCAACTGGATACCAAACATTGAGTGTGTGTGTGAGCACCTCTGGTGTGCTTGCATGTGTGAATGAGGTTTTTCTCATGGTGGCACACTAACCCCAAGTTACACTAGATACCAATAAAACAGGTTTGAAGACCTACTTTCGCAGCCGCTTATGACCATGTCAAATGACAGCCATGGGACCAGTAAACCATAACCTTAATGATGCTGAGCAAGAGATCTGCAATTTAGACAGCAGGCACTGGTGCTCCTGCATTTATTCAGTGGATGCAGAGAACACAAAACAAGACTCGGTCAAAACCGAGTATATGGCTGGACTGTGTATGGTCAGTCTGTGAATTTGTGGTTAAATTGTTACACAAATAGTCAGTGGTCATGTCTATAATGTTAAATGCAGCGGTACATGTCCACCAGGTCTGACCAAGACACTAGAGGATGCACTGCTCCACTCAATTGGTCGTTCAAGCGGTACTTCTGAAAACATTTTCAGTGAGAAATAGGCTATGCCAATGCTGAATTTTGTTTCATTTTAGAACTAGATCTCTTAGTTTGACAGCTTGATCCAAGTTTCATGAGCCGGACGCTTTGCGCTGGACAGGTTCATTTGCATAACGGACAGTTCCCCGCTTTTTCATTTTGAAAGAGCAACGGCCAATGAGGAATCTCCAACATTCGGCCAACCAATCCTGTAACTTCATCACTCAGTCAGTCCCTCAGTGACAGACCTTTGCGTTTGTAGGGCTGGCCCCTCTGAGGGGCAGCCAAAAACACTACTGCTACAGAAAACTATGCATGTGAAATGTTTAATCAGGATTTGAGTAGCACTTGCAGACTAAGGAGGAATCCATCATAATAACAAAAACACATTGGGTGTGTCAGCTCTGCAGGTTTTTGCCAAAATTGAACCCACAAGTCAAGCTGGCAAGAGCTTAGCCTATCGAGGAACAGGAACATGCGCAGCCACAATCTTGACAGCCAGCCAAACACGGGTCTTAAAGTTAAACAGATTTCTAGAGAAACCCTTTTGGTTACTTTTACAGCATTTCAAAAATATTTAAAATTATCTGCTGGCTTGAATAAGCACAGCTGTTCCACATTCAATAATTTACAAAGAACATTCACCAAAAGAAGTTTTTAAGAGGTTAGTGAAAGTTTAAGCAGTCTGTCCATAATAAAATGGAACAAATAATGTGGATATAAGATGAGTGTAACACTAATCCAGGGAGTTGGTTGACCTGTTCTGCTAAACCTGAATGAAAGTGGTTTCGTAGCCTCCAGGGCCAGAAACTAAAGCAAGGAACTGACAAGTACAAACAGTGAAGATCACTGGGATCAATCCGAGGGAGGTGATGACATCAAAAGTCACGTTTTGAAATTGCGCAAACAACCGGTTGATATGCTTATTTTGATGGTTAACCACTGTGTTGAATAATCCATCTTTCCCTTTGCAGCAGCAAGTCTACACTCAATGAACCCAACAGTTCATCAGGTTCTACACTTCTTCAGTTTCACACTGTCTGCCGTCTGCCATTTAGGTTTCCTGTCATGCCCTTTTCCTCTGTAACTTCATCTCTCCATCTTTCCAGCCATCCTACTGTCCTTCCTGAGTTTTGCTGAGACCGTGGATGTACAGGATGAAGAGACTCAGACAACAGAGACAGAGAGAAAAAAACAAAACCGCAACTTTGTGCTGAGCTTATTTCCCATAACCCTGCCACCCTTGACCCAGCCGTTTCCTCGCACTCTTGACTCTTGCCACTTCCTCTTTTCTGCATTACTCAGAACTTTGTCTTTTTCATTTCCGCCACTCTCCTCATGTCCTGCTGTATCATCTCACACGCAGACTCATGTACTGTACTTGGCAATGACCATGTATAGCAGCGCTACTGTACAATGTCATCTGTAATAGAACCCTTGCATGCATGGAAAGCGATGCACGTGCATGCATGCAAATGTGCACTTTTACTCCTGCACAGAGACACATTGAGAAAGTGGAAACTAAACCTGACGGTTGGAGAGGTGGAGGGCTGTGAACGACTTTCAACTACAGTTTCTAAAAATACTGTAGTCCTTTAAAAGTCTCCGCTATTGATAGACTGCAGTCAGAACGAGCATGGCCGACTTACTGTACATAGAAGCTTCTCTTTGATAACAGCGATTGCCTTCTGCAGAGGTTTAACACTGAAGCCTGCATGTGCTCTGATTATAGGGACTGGTTTTAAGCTACTTGTATAGACACATAAAAGGGTATGGCTAAGCAGAGACAAAACAAACACCCACTGATTCTACACTAGAGCTGCAAGCGATTTGATCTATTGATGATTAACAGAAAATTTTACCAGTATTCACATTCATTGTGAGGATTTGATGGTTTCTTTGCCATATATGATACTGAACTAAATATCTTAGTGTTACTGAATAAAACAAAGAATCTGAATACATCTCATTGGGCTGTGGGAAATTATATTAAACCGTTTTCACTATTTCCTGGCATTTCATAAACAAAATGATTATCAATTAATCAAGAAAAGCCTATTCCACACACCAACAACATATTTTCAGACTGACAGTGAACCCATTCTGCATCAGTAGCAGTGTTTCCAGTCAATTGTCATGCAAATTTTATGCAATCTTTTGAAATGTCGCAAAAAAGAAAAGCAAATTAGGCCTGTTTTATTAACTAGTTTGGAGCGAATAAACTCTACTACAGCGTAGTTTGGTCAGAAGTTGGTGCTATACGCTACGCATGGCTGTAATCTGCCAGTAAACAGAGTGAAAGAAGTAGAGGTTGCAAACCGGAAACGAAATAAGTCGGCTTGGCCATCTAACAATCTATGAGAGAAGAATGTAGAGATGTCTTCAGGCATTTGTTTCAATGAGCTCTAATTGTTCTTTCATGTCAGCTACTGTAGTATTGGCCATGTTTCATGCTAGATGAAGGCAAGTATTCGCAAGTTATGGGAATATCCAAGAAGACGGCAACAGCGGAAACAGCTAATCAGTCATGTGAGTTAAATGTTCGCTACATCAGAATATACTGTATTTGGCAAAGGGGTTTCCATAATCCATTTAGCGCATCAACTCTTTTTCAACAAAGGCAAAAAACACCTTGTGTGAACGTACATTTTTTTGCCCAATTGAGGAAGTTTTAGCAAATTTTGCCATTTCTGTACAGCTTTTCTGATGCAATAATTCAAAATGCGAATAAAAGCTACAGCATGTGAATGGAAACACAGCTAATGGCTGTCATGAGGTTAGCATTGTCAAATGATCTAATACAGCTGCCTGTAGACTGAAGTGATTCAAACAGATCAATTTGTAATGCTGTAATGAACCATCAGAGAATGATAACAACACTAGTCAGTCTGTTGGCATGTACCCAGATGAACTACATATGTGTACGTTGAGCTCATTGTTATGTTCCTTTATATCCGCCTAGCTCATTTAAGGGCAAACATATACACAGAAGAATAAAGCCAGAGGGGGAATTAAAAGAGGACAATGAGTTCAACTAAATCTGACCTCATAAAAGTATGTGAACGAGGAACGGGTGGTGAAGGGTGGGAGGTAAAGACCCAGTCAGAGTGTGTAGCAGAGAGTGGGGAGGGTCATCTTTTGGCATTCAGCCATCCCGGGCTGAAGTGAAGCAGTAGGTACTTGTTAGGGCAACAGTCACAGACACAATCATCACTATGTAAGGACCACTCCACATAGTGGGCAGATAACTGGGTGACCCCCTCCTCCTGCCCGTGCCCATATTAGTCACTCTCAGCAGGAGAGTGGGATAAATATAGGGCCTGGCTATATGAAGGGCAGGCCCCCCACTAAGGCCTTATGAGTTTGCACCCGAGGCAGATACAGCCCATGGGAAAGACAGGGAGTTAGCTGGCGTGTGTGTGTTTCTACATGTCCACAGGTGCACGTAACGCCCTGCTGCTTGGAAGCACGGCTACGGAAAATGTGTCACAACTAGATCACAGTGACAGATGGATGCAAAAGTCAAGTTCATAATGCATCATGCAACAGAGGTCCAAAACTCCTGACCGCACAACATCTTTGATTCAAGTCTGGCCAGGGACCTCTGGTGCATGTCATCTCACTCTCCACCATTACACAGTCCAATTATGGCAAATTTGCCCTAGAAATAAGTAGGGCTGTGTTGGCCAGAATCTGGCGATACGATATCATGATACTGGGAGTTATGATTCAATATATTGCGTTATATTTGCGATTCTGTAAGCATGCGATATATTGTGATTTTTAAATAAAATTTTAGGAAAACCGTATGCATAAAATCTGAGTAAAAAAAAGTGTATTTTTTTATGCAATTGGAACAGTGGGATCTGCATTTGCATTTATCACAGTCCCTGTAACACCTACATCACAGCACTACTTTGAGAGGGCGCATACACTGAGAGGGCGCATATCTTTGCAAATAAAATAAAGTATTGACTGAGTTAATCTTTGCATGTAAACTATTAATTAAAAAAACAATAGTGTTTTTGAGAATCGATACAGTATGACAAAACATAATATTGTGATACTCAATATTTTCTTACTCTCCTAGAAATCATTTCAAGACTTCAAGACTTGCACAGCAGATCACTGGGCAAAGCATTAGACACGAGAAGGCGGCAGATGGGGGCAGCCAGAGCAGAAGGGGGTCAAGTCTGATCAAGACAAAGGAATACCAGTCATACTAAACATAGACTTTCATCAACTGGCAAAGACGCCAGTCAACATATTCCCTTTGCTTTCTTCTACAAGTTTTGCTGCAGTTTTGCTTCAGTTTCTTTGGTATTCCAGTGTGCAGACCATGGTCCAAGCTCCACCTTAGTGGACTAAACACACCTCACCCAGGCATGCGGTGCTATTCTGAGAAGGATTCAGATTACATTTTAACTTACAGTTAAAACAAACTAAGAGGGCAGAAAAACAGTACAGAAGAAGCTCAGTAAAATATAATTTAATGCTGGTCGAATACCACTGGGCAACCTCCGGGTCTGAAAAGTGAAGCCAATGCTAAAGTGCCTTAAACTTGCATTCTTTCTAATAGCCAGCAGGGGGCGAATCCTCTGGTTGCTAAAAGAAGTCTGATTGTATAGAAGTCTGTGAGAAAATGAGCCTACTTCTCACTTGATTTATTACCTCAGTAAACATTGTAAACATGAGTTTATGGTCTCAATCGCTAGTTTCAAGTCTTCTTCAATACAGCATGATGTTCATTTAGTAAATTATGGTCCCATTTAGAGTCAAATAGACCATAAAGCAGGGGATGCTTTAGGGCGTGGCTACCTTGTGATTGACAGGTCGCTACCACGGCATTGTCTGGTCTGGGAGTTGTCCGTGTTTTCATCTTACAACTTTAACTCTATTACAGTGCGTTTTCAATTCATGAAAGTAAATTTTTACTTTTTGGTCGCCTAAAAATGTCTTATTCAGCATTCAGTTATACTTAGATCCACCCTCTCGTGTCACTTCCGAACTCTAGGCTTCAAAACAGCAATCCACAAACCAATAGGTGACGTAACGGTGACTACGTCCACTTCTTAAATACGGTCTGTGGGCCATATGTAGCTCAATTGTTAGTAACAATGGCTGAATAAGGGCTTCCATTCCCGCTTTGATAGCTTGTGGTAAAAATAAAAAAAGAATAACAGTACTTTATAACAACAAGTGGAACTTCCAGGACCCACATCCATTAACAAACACTATCAGACACCTGGCAATGACTAGGACTTACTGTGATGCACTTGGTAGCTACAGTACACAGCTGGTCTGATCTCGTGCCATTAAAAACTTAAACCAAGTTATGTAGGTTATTTGATTTGCATCACACGCACACAGGCGCACAGACACAAGCATAAGTAGTGACCTATATCCAGCTGCCCATATCCCTTTCAGCTGCTGAAGTCCCTCACACAAACACTCACTTCAGTTTGTCACGTTTCAATCGTACCCGACATAAACACACAAGTGCAGCGGAAGAGAAGGGTTTACCGGTATTTCTAAAATTGCTGGGATAACAATGGTGTTTTAGACGCCATTTAGCCACACAGGTAACACTTAACTCCGTGGACGGCCTCAAGGCTTGTAATTACTCATTCAACCGCTGGTTAAACATTCTGGCGCATACAGGCGTTCACACTGTAAACAAACAGACATATGTGTACACAAACATTAAACATGCTGACACACATAAAACACACACTGGGTGCTAAAATAAAAGGATGCTGAAAATCTCCAACGTTGTGATGAGAGAGTAATACAAGGGTGTGGTGATAAAAACTATCAACAGGCATCATGCAATGTGGCCAACAAAACCAGGAAGTCAAAATATTCCCACTTCTGCTGCCATTTAGTGCCTTCCAGTACGCACTGTATTGTGCATGTGTCTTGCAGTAACATCTTCCCATAAACCCTCCTTATGCAAACGTGTTTTAAAAAAACACCATATTTCCTTAAAGGCTGGGTGCAGCCCTATAAAGAGTAAATGCTCAGTTTACTCAATAATCTCACCACATAATCATGTGTAAAACAGCTGAAAAACAATGCAATCGAGGCGCAGGCTGTCCTTGACTTCTCTGAAAGACCAACCCTCATGCAGGGCACAGCCAATTTCTCACGGCACTAATATGTTACACAACAACATCAAAACACAGACACTGGAACTACATGAATTGATTTTTGTGGAAAATTTGGTAATGTTGATCTTTTAATCCAGTTGCAGTAATTTCTGCATTGATTTTCCCCAAATTTGCAAAGCTTATCTGAGCCTGCTCCACATGAGAGTTGGGAAACACTGGAACAGGCTTTGATCTGTCCTGAAGGGCAAACTTGTCTTCGCCGCAAGTACAAGTCAACTAAATCCTTTTAAATCTCACCAGCAAAAAGAAACCTTTAACTCACTTTGCCTTGATGTCTGCAGACAGTGAAGATCACAGATAAGATCGGTGTGAGATGCATTAATGGTAACTCCCTTACATCACAGCAAAGAACATATATAATATTTAGTTCAGCTGACTGACCTGTGGAACGCACGGCTAAAATTAACTGCAGAGGCTTTCTAATCAATGGCAAATCAAGCAAAGCATATCCAGTGTAAACTATTACTGGGTTACAAGGAAATCTATTATTGTAAATCACAAAGGGTTATACTGTATTAAAGTGACAGCATGTAGGATTTGGCAGCATTTAGTAGTGTGCTTGCAGATTGCAACCAACTGAGTACACTTCCGCTCACTCCTCCCTTTACAAAACTGCGGTGATATGAACCGCCAAGTGCAAAACCATGGTAACGCCAGTGGGCTACCTCCGGGTCTGAGAAGTGAAGCCAATGCTAAAGTGCCTTAAACTTGCATTCTTTCTATTAGCCAGCAGGGGGCGAATCCTCTGGTTGCAAAAAGAAGTCTGATTGTATAGAAGTTTATGAGAAAACGACTCTACTTCTCACTTGAAACATTGTAAACATGAGTTTATGGTCCCAATCGCTGTCCACAAACCAATGGGTGACGTCACGGTGACTACGTCCACTTCTTCTATACAGCCTATGGGTATGAATATTATATTCCATTTCTGCTAATAGATTCCCCGAAATGCTAAACACTGTTCCTTTAAAAGTGATTTTCCGTTGCTTGTTTCCTGGTTTCCTAAACTAAGCGTCAGAAGCCAAGTGGACTCAGGACAATTTTTTTTTGGGTGTCTTACGATGAGTCACGGACATTAGTTTGTTGGTTAATGGTTAAACACCACATTTAATACAATAATGTAGAAAATCTTAAACAACAATGTAGCTTTTTCTTTATCTTCAGGCATTTTTAAGTTATTTTTCTGAATGTTTATTTAAAAAGTCTTAATTGTAACTCAATAACAACTATGGTCATCACACCAAGTTCAAACAATCAATATCCCAGCCTTGGACAAACAAGAAGGGAGGGACAAAAACAATTGATATGACGATCAGGTGGTTTATGCTTGTCTGGAACTGTGAAACAGGTAGGATGATTCACACTATAAAGCAGAGCTATTATGTCTTAGTAAGGTCAAAAAAGGAAGCACTACTACATGAGTAAGACTCTGCTACGTCACCAGGAAATAAATTTACCACTGGTGTGGCAAAACTTTTACACATGCTCAGCTTACTCACAGTGTTAAACGTTTTGACACATTATTACTACTTTGCTCTAAATACATACGGGAAAGCATTTAGTCCACATTTAAATGTGAAAAGAGTCTGACTATCCAACAACACAACAATTCAAATACAGACAGCTATTTTACAGTTTAATTATGATAATGATAATTATGATTATGTGTAATCAGTTACTGTCTGTCCCTGTCACTGAAGGAATAATGTGTGTTAATGTATCAATTAAAATATATTCTATTCAATATATCTTTATTTGTTTTGATTTAATATATCTTTATTTGTTTGTATTTAATATATCTTTATTTAATATATCTTTAATTATTTTTATTTAATATATCTTTATTCAATATATTTGTATTTAATATATCTTTATTTAATACATCTTTATTTATTTGTATTTAATATATTTTTATTTACCTTTATTTAATATATCTTTATTTATTTTTATTTCATATATATCTTTATTTATCTTTATTTAATATA
>CAKAOH010004383.1:0-11094 GCA_916701665.1 Sebastiscus tertius
GAAACTTGCAGATGGCATTAGGAACACTAGGAGGAGGCAGAGGAACATGATTTTTTCGCAGATTATCTGTCTCATGCACCACTCTCAGGATATAGTGACGGTTTTATAAAAATAACTTTTCATCATATTTGCAACATTAGTTTGGTGATTTGAGGCGTTCAGGTTCTCTGATGGAACCGTGTTCTTCAGAGGATCCAGCCCCTTAACAGTGATGCAGTTTGTGGGTCTATGTTGTTGTTATTAAGGGATTCCCACCTGCTCTACATCTCCTGGTTGGGAGCTCAGCCACCTGGTACCATCGGTTCTCCTCAAAGTCGTAACATTCAACACTGCGGATGGCCTTGGGGGCCTGGCCTCCAACCACAACCATCACCTACACAGAACAGAAACAGCAGAGCCATTACATGATGAACTGTACATCAACTATTGTTATTTTCTTATTAACTAAGAGTGGAGAGACTTAGTAGAGGTTGTGTGAATACCTTAGGACAGCAGGCCGGAGTCCTCATGCGTGTGCGTGCAGTTTTCATCAGAGCTCTCTGGTCTGCTGGCAGCAGGTGGTACTTCATGGCCTCTATCAGGTAGTCTTTACACGCACTGCTATTCTTAATGAGAGACTCCTCCTCCACTCGCTAACACAACCAAAGAGAGAGAGAGAGAGGAGCCAGTCAGACAACTGGATACACAAAGTGACGCAGTATGTTGTGACACGGCAGCTCAGACACAGAAGTAACGGTAAAACTGAAATCGTATTAACTGAAATCAAAGAGAAATCCATAATATTAATCAGAAATCAAGATTAGTTCTGATTCTACTGACATATCTGAAGTTTCTTGGCACCTAACATATTTCTCTTTAGATTTTACCTGAACAATGTTAGTAGTACAAAAAGATGAAATGCTCTATTTATAGGTTAGATAACATCCAGAGATGTATTTGGGGGAGCGCATCATGATTTTCCTTGATAGGATTAAATAGTAGGCTGCCCAACTCTCCCCATCATAAAGACTGATGTAAAATGATGAAACATCAGTGATGTTAGCTGCCAATCAAACATTAAGTGAACTAAAACAGAGCCACAACATTTACAGCATGCATACTCGTCCAAGATGAATCCAACCAATGATCGTTTATTTTGACTAGGGTTGTCCTCGGCCTCTTAGTCGACTAACACTCACAGGATTTTGTCGACTAATTGATTCAATTTACAGATCTGTAAAACCGAGTTTCTCCACAAAGAATCACACAAAAGCACCACTTTAAATCTCGTGTTTACCAGAGATGTGCTCATAAGTTAAGTTAGTTTTAAGAAATAAGTCATTCAGCATGAAAAAATGACTAATCCACTAAAGATATCTTATCGACTAAAACCATCACAAACAACAACATGACCTTTCCTAGTAAGTGAAGCAGTGCCCACAGTCACTACATGGATCCTTTTTTACATGCAGATAGAAATATAAGTAACCCACAATTGTTTTGCCAGCAATGAAAGTAAATCAGTCAACAACACACATACAGGTCATTCTTGTCTGTGAGAAGGAAGGCAACTGCCAAATTCACTCTGTGGAAATCAAATGAACACATTGCTTGAATCTGGGAATCGTCATTAGTTATCAACACTATCCTGGGACAGAGAAGGTTACAGTAATAAAGAAAACTATAGAACTGAGATCAGTTAACTAGAATATATACCAATACTGTAACCTGGAGTTTGCTTGACTGTGATAATAGATATGACCTGATGTTATTTTTTGCAAGATCATTCCTGTTTCAACAAAAGCTGAAAAAAACTAGTTGGACAACTGTAAGCTGGATTTGTAGCAACATGTTGCCTGACTGTAAACTATAACACAAACATTATTTAACCTTCCTGGCTGTTGAAACAAGAACGGCACTGAAGCACAGAACAGTTGTTAAGCAGCAGCGATGGTTGTAGTAAAACACAACTGTGATCTGGTCACTGCCACACAGACACAGGCAAGAAATGCTACTGAGAACACACGACCTTCAGTCATAATTGAGGCTCTGTTGTTAGCTTAACGGTGATTTAATGTTCAGGATGAGTTTAAACCTGTGTTGTCTGTGTTTAGAGGACCAGTATGTAGCATTTAGGGGGATCTATTGGCAGAAATGGAATATAATATTAATAAGTATGTTTTCTTTAGTGTATAAAACCTAAAAATAAGAATCGTTACCTTAGAATGAGCCGTTTATATCTACATACGGAGCGGGTCCTCTTCAAGGAGCCGGCTGCCGTGTATCTACAGCAGCCCAGAACGGACAAACCAAACACTGGCTCTAGATAGGGACATTCGTGTTTTCGCGTCGACCATTGTAGTTCTCCTACGCGCTTGGCACACAGGAGAAGTTTCAGTTGGTTGTAATCTGCAACCTCAACGCTAGATGGCGTCAGATACACACTGCACCTTTAAGTCATATAATCTCTTAAACATTGTTGCTGTGTCCTAGGACACTGTGGCGTAAACTGCATCTGTGGTTCAGTCTGAACCCCGTAAACTCAAGTCAAAGTCACTCTATCTCAGGATTACCTTGAACCTGCTGCAGACCTGGTTTAACGGAGGTTAAAGGTCGTAACGTTCAGTATAATGACGGATTCATACAACTCAGATCATTTTATTATTTCTAAGATTTCTGTTTTTTTTTTTTTTTTTTAAAGAAAACTCTTTAATCCAGTGTCAAACTTCAATAGTTGTGTTGTAACAATCAAAGGTATCACTTCCTCTTAAAGACTCTTTTTGATGGCAGAAACAGAGTTACTCATTATCTGACCCACATAACAACCAGTTGTTAATTAATCAACAGTCACAAGTCCAGAGCCTTCAGGGAGGACATGTGGTCAGTTTGCCAGTAATGTCACAGAAAAAAATTGTGGCTACATATTTTCTAGAAGCGTGAATGCTTGTCTGTCTCTATGTGTCAGCCCTGTGACAGTCTGACGTCATACTAAGTGACAGAGCAACAGCCACATTGAGTTTAAGAGCACAAACAAAGACATAAAGATGAAGCCTCTCATACCTGCACCAGGTATTCTCTGGAGAGCAGTGGCAGGCGAACATGTTCCATCAGGTGAGCCAAGTGTTCCTGCCGCACATCCTTATCGTGGTTGACCCAAGCTATCACCGCCTCAAACACCTACGCGTTAAAGAGAGACACTTAATGCACATCAGGTACAGGTGCTGTCATACCTGTGTATATTGGGCAGAGTGAATGTGTGTGTACCTTCTCCTCTGTGGGGATGGTGAGCTTGTCGCTTGCGATCAGGCTGGACACTTGATCCATGCCCAAATTGAGGAACTCTTCACTCCCAACCACCTCAGTGAAATGTTGCTCTGTCAGCAAAAAGCATCAAATGAAAAACTATCCTGGGACAGCACATGAACACAGCTTTTTTGTTCTCTATCTCTCTCAACATTGTCATTAATTAAACCTGTTCTCATTCTGTCTCATCCACTGTCCTACATCCTCACAGATTAAGAGCTGTTCACACACATATATATAAAAATAGAGATTTGCAAACACAAACCTGCATAGCTGTTGGCCTGCGTGAGGAGCTGAGAGCAGGCGTGCAGGTCAGCGAAGGCTCGTATCCCCAGACAGTTGGATGGATGAAGCTGAGAGCTCAGGAACTCACAACAGGCCTTTTTCACCTCGTTCAACTGGAGCAGGCCGGCTGCAGGAAGCAACGCCTGTCAAACACACGCACACACACACACACAGAATGTCCTGCATAAAGTGGTAGTTTTGGTACTATAATATACTACAGTGCAAGTGGGGTGACAGGTTGGCCTGGTGTGTTGAGACACCGTCTTTATGTCAGTTAATCACAGGTTCAGTCACTCAAAATGACCCGCTTGTCACCGCTACAGTTGAGTGAGAAACTAAACTGCTCCACTAGAGACTTCTATAATAAAATGTATACAGTACGTGAGGATTACAGTACAAGGTCTAAGTTTCCACACTAAACTGTAAATAACAGCAGTGAGAACTGCAGAACTCCTTTTAGTTTAGTTTTAATCTTTTACGCTTTCCAAAATGAGTGAATTTCCCTGTGGGCAAGGCAGTTCAAAAATTAGCTTAAAGGGTTCTCAACACATGATCAAGTGAAACAAATAGATATTTATAACCTACAGTGCTCATTTGTACTGTAGTGATCTGATTATTTCCTAATCTCAGCAGCAATCTGATGTCAGCAGCAGCATGAAACTTCAACTACAACTTTCACTTCTGGTGAAAAAGCCAGATTACTAGACCATGTCTGCTTTTTTAAACATATGCCTGTGCATGGAAAAGTACCATCATGTTTGAAAGTAATTAATTTCCTCCTCAGTGATACACAGTTATTGGTTGTAATAAACAAATTAATTGTCCCTAGAGGGAATAAAAACTTCTCACTTAGTTATTTGCAGTCAATTTTTGTTTACTTAAGACTCGACTGAAATGGTACTATTATTTCACGAATTTCTGTTGAAACAGGTTATTGGGGCAGGACATAGAACAGTTAGGGATTAGGGATGGGACGATGCCGAATTTTATTGCGGATTACAATAAAAAAAAACACTCACTGTGGTGAATTTCCATTATCAGGATAGTCGTGAATATCGTCAAGAGTGACTTGAAAAAGCTGCCTACCTCGCCATCATAGTAGAGAAGAGATAAATAGAGCTTGACTTAAGAAAATACAGAAATCATCATGTAAGAAAGAACTCAGTGTTGCCATTTTTTTTAATTATTTATTTATCCAGAGGGACCCTATGATATATGACTTTATTTAAGATTGTTTGTTTTTCACTAAAAATCTGTGATGCAATAAAAATATTTGTTTCTTCACAAAACGTAAGGTAAAGTGAATCCATTATGTTTCAGTACCATTTTAAGAGGTTTAAGCATATTTTGCTGATTATCGGGATAATATCGTGAATCGCAATTATTTCGGGTAGAATAATCATGACATGAAATTCTGATATTGTTCCGTGCCTATTGGGAATCAATCTGAGAGTGCAAATAATTAGGTTTTGTTATCAGTTATGGAAAAAAAGGCACTTTCATTTGATAGGGCGATCAGAAAAGGTGGGACAGTTCAAGCACCCATTTCATGGGATCTTTAAAGATCTCTCATGGGGCTTTTGGAGAGACTGGTGGAGAATTTTAATATCTGACCAGCTCCTTGCGTTTAACAGTGATCAGACTAATGCAACATAGATTAATATGTCATTAATATGAAATAGTATTTATGTGATTAACACCAGTGAAACCAACTAACTGACAAACAATAATCTCACACAACGGCCATTTAGCTCTTAGAAATTTGGAAATTTTCAAGAATTAAAAGTTAAAACAGAACTGTCTGTGTCACAATTTGCCAGAGTAAAATGCAGCGTAACATCATAACAGGATGTAGGTATTCAGACATTTCTGTGAGTATAAATGTGTGTGTGTTTACCTGCACGTTGTCCTCTGTGACCTGTATCTCTGCTGTGTAGATGTAGTCGACCAGCAGGCCCAGAGTCCAGCCGTCCATCTCCTTTATCCTCACTCGCTTCGCCCGGCTCTCTGCCATCTCACCTGTTGGTACACACACGTGTTAGACATCCATTACCACACAGGATATAACAAAACACTGCTGGTTACACACACTGGTACACAGGGTGAAACAAGATCCTGCCAGATGTCCAGCAGCATGGATGGAAGCGAGTCCTCACCTGTGAACATAGCGTGGAAGTAGGGGCTCCCAGCAGCCAGAACCACCCTGTGAGCGGCGATCTCTACGTCCTCCGCCACTATGGTCACGTCGCACAACAAGCTCTGGCTGTGTGGGCATTTAAGAGACGGAGAGGCGGGATGTTACAATTTGAAGGTTTAAAAGGAATATGCTTGGAAGACGAATATAAGATACTTTAGAACACCACCGACCATATCCAAGTATGTACACAAAACTATTCTAGTAGCTGGAGGAAATGTGGGAAAAAAAATAACACTGACCATACACATATATTCTTTACATGTAAAAAAAAAAAAAATACAAACCTAGAGGTCAGATATCTTACGCATAATAGAACTGATTTTTGTGAAAGCAGGGTATCTAGAAAAACACGATATACTCCTGGGAACACGTCCCAAAAGCCTACAAAAGGAGGAATTCTAACTTTTTGGGATCCTGAGAATCACAGCACTCAAACAAATTACAAGAAGTTGGAAAAGACTGAAACCTCACAAGGTAGACAAAAGGCTGGAAACAGTAGAGGACATATATAGTTTGGAAAAGGTCATTTATAACATCAATAAGAATGAAAGATGTGCCTTCTTTAAATAAAGTAAAGGTAATTGACTAATAACATATCAAATATTAAATTGATCATGTTTTGTGAAGATGTTTTAAGTAATATACATGAAACTGTAATAGAAAGTTGTAGCAGCAGTAGAAATATCAGCTGTTGTTTTGTTTGTTTGTTTGTTAATATATATGCACTGTGTTATCTGTAGGTGAAAGATACAAATAAATAACAATTTGTGTCACGATGTTAAAAAGGTGGTACCCAAAGGACAACAGAGAACTGAAGAGAGAGAGTGTGCATCACCTGCGCAGCTCGTTCATGACTTTGAACGCCTTCCTCATGTGCCGAGGGTTGAGGGTGACGGGACCTTGCCTTTCGACGCCATCTTCTTTGTCCAGAGCGTGTGGACAAAGTCTGGTGCACCTGAGAGGGACAGCACAGACACACAACACCATGTTACTGAGGGCAGACTGTCTCAGGACATCTTACAGTGCATTATCTTTCATATACGATGTTGACTTAAAACAAGATAAATGAGGAGCTGTGTTCAAATCGTCATCTATCTCTGAAGTCTGTTTGTAATCAGTTTAAACAACGACCAGGTCTGTTTCACCAGCGAGAGTTTAACTAGTTAGTTTAACATACCTTTAATAAGATAAGATAAGTTAAGATATTCCTTTATTAGTCCCACAGTGGGGGAATTTGCAGTGTACAGCAGCAAAGGGGATAGCGCAGAAACAAGAAGCATCTGTAAAAACAAAAAGCAAGATATGACACAGTAAAAAAAGCAAAACAAAAATAGACAGACATATTAAATATGAACAATTTAAATAGAAGGAAATATAAAAAATAGGAACAATATATGCAGTAATAACCTTGCTCATTGATTTTGAAGATAAAACTATAAAGTTAAAGGTTTGGTCCAGCCCAAATTGTGAAAATATCTAGCCATGAAGACCGTTTTGGCTTTACTTGTCCACGTTTTAAAATTTGTTGCTGAGATTTCTGCCCCCACTCGAATGCAATGGAGGTGAATTCTTTTTTACTTTTTGCAGTGCTCACAGTATCACAAGAGTTATGTAATAAAATATGTTTTTTTGTAATTTGGGTGAACCCACACTTTGATGTGTTGACTGGGTGGATGATGATTCACTAGGAGGTGAATCAGAAACAAGTATTTTGACTATGACATAAAATTAGGGCTGTTCTCCTCGACCAAAGAAATTCTTTAGTTGACTAACACTCATACTATTTTGTCGACTAATCGATTAGCTGATTTAATCGACAGATCTGAGAAACTGAGTTTCTCCACAAAGAATCACACAAAAGCACCACTTTAAATCCTGTGTTTACCAGAGATGTGCTCAGAAGTTTCCTAGAAAGAAGTCATTCAGCATGAAAAAGCATAAAAAACGACTAATCGACTAAAGAAATCTTAGTCAACTAAGACCAAAACAACTGATTGGTCGACTAATCGACTAAGAGGGTGCAGCCCTACATAAAATAATGTAAACACTTCCTGTATAATAGCTTTATTTTATATCAAGTATGACAAACATGGCTTCAACCACGTTGAATCACAGCAGGTTAAATGTCAATTAGCAGCATTAGAGGTCAATCTGCTGGTGCACTAGATTAAAAAAAAAACATTCAATTGTTCTCAGTTTTCTTTATTTTAACACCACGCGCAAACACAATGCATGAATAAAAAGAAACAGAGGCCACAGGTCGAGCAGGATGTGATTGATCAGTGAGTGACAAATGTTACTCTGGCATGAAACGTGTTATGAGTCAGGCCTGTAGGACGGTTTGCAGCTGTGATTTAGTTACTTCACATTTAAAGTGTTGATTCACCCAAATGACATCTATACCTCTAGACGTTTCTATCCAGGTGGTGTTGGCTTTGTTTTCTGAGGTTTGGAGATGTTGCTCTGCTTCCACCACGATACAATACTTTCTACAACAGACACAGTCCCCATGAAAACTGTTGAATATTAAGTGGATTATTATTATTATGGAGAGAGAGATGTTGCTGTTGTATGTTTTAAATGTCATTTTTTTTGTACTGAGGTGAAGAACAGAGTAGCACCACAAACTACATCCTCCAAAATACCCATAAAGTTGATTCAAATCCTCTCTGAAACAGTTTCAACTAAAACTGAACATTATTACGTCAGGACTCTTGTATTAGACTGCATCAGTTTTAGCTATAGGACGACCTAATAAACAGACCCACACCTCTCCCACCCTCTGAGCAGTGTTTATGGACACTTTTACACCCCACAAGTACTCCTCCCCGGCCCCAGCTTTTATGTGAGTCGGTTGGTTTCAGGTGATTTGATTAAAACCACCAGTATATTTAGAAATATGCATCATGTGAGCTCAAAATAAACTAATAAATAAGGTCTTCTGATGAGCTTTTGACAGAGGGACCCTCTGCAAGACAGTCACAACATTAGCTAATAATGCAGAGCTGGTCATAGTTGATTAATTAGCAATTAATCAACTCTCCTGGCTCCTGGGGGCTCCGGATGATAAAACCAGCCTCGAACTAATAACGTGGCCACTGAGTGTAAATTTGCAGACTGTCATCAATGACATCAATGACTGTCCCACATTAGAAAAGCAAGATTTGTCTGAGAAAACGAGGCATATTTAGAGTGCTCATATGTCAACCATTTCTTTTATAGAGTGTGATATCAGCATTTTCTTTGGTTTACTGAGTTTTTAATTTAATGTATTGGCTTCAATATATTCTAGAAATAAGAAATGCAAAAAAAAAGTCCCACATTAGGGCTAATTCACCCTCAAAATTGTTCATTCAACCACTGCTCAGCACACACTAATGGCCTCTCCCTTTTCATAACAATAAAACACATATATAGCTTACATGTATAATCATGCTGCTCATGGTAAAATCACGTGGCAGCTTGTTTTCTGTCACAAAACACACCCACACACACACATGGCTACATTAACATGCCCATTATAACAGTCTTTTACTCATGGATTTTGATCTTGGTCTCTGTCTGTGGATGTGTGTGATTTTGTTGTCTGCTCTGTTGACCTGTTTTTTATTTTGCCTGTGTCTGTAAAGCACTTTTGGTCAGCTCATGTTGTTTTAAATGTGCTACAGAAATAAATTTGACTTGACTTGACTATTCCAGAATAGAATTGCAAATGACTATTCCAGAATAGAATTTTAAATGACTATTCCCGAATAGAAGTTTAAATGAGTATTCCAGAATAGAAGTTTAAATGAGTATTCCAGAATAGAAGTTTAAATGAGTATTCCAGAATAGAATTTTAAATGTGCTATATAAATAAATGACTTGACTTGACTATTCCAGAAATGTGAAATGCAAAAAAAAAAATGTCCCATTATTAGGCTAATTCACCCTCAAAATTGCAAATGTACTTTCCACACTAATGGCCTCTCCCTTTTCATAATAAAACACACATATAGCCTACATATATAATTATGCTGCTCATGGTAAAAAAAAAAAAAAATCACATGGCAGCTTGTTTTCTGTCACAAAACACCCCCCCTCCCCCCACACACATGGCTAGCTTATGTTGTTTTAAATGTGCTATAGAAATAAATTTGACTTGACTTGACTATTCCAGAAATGTGAAAGGCAAAAAATGAAAAGTCCCACATTAGGGCTAATTCACCCTCAAAATTGTAAACTTTCCACCACTGCTCAGCACACACTAATGGCCTCTCCCTTTTCATAATAAAACACACACATAGCCTACATGTATAATCATGCTGCTCATGGTAAAATCACGTGGCAGCTTGTTTTCTGTCACAAAACACACCCACACACACACATGGCTACATTAACACACACACACACACACACACACACACATCCCCTCTGTCATAAACAAAAACACCTCCCAACAAACCCCTCTAACATTATAACCCAACCACAGAGCCGGTCAGTGAGCAGCCTCACCGGCTGGCCGAGCTGTCTCTGTCAATGCGGCACCATCAGTCAAAGCAGCCACTGGGTAAACGTCAACACACACTCACACACACACGGTTTTTTCTCACACTTACAGCGGATGACTGTCCATGATTCCGGTGTTTTTCAGAGGCTGAAAACTTGGCCCAGCAGCATGCACCATTCCATATCCACAATGTCGTCTTCAGAGGGGGTTTAAATCCAGGCGAGCACCGCGGAGAGCAGCTGTCCAGAGGCGGCGAGACGAGCTGACGGCAGCAGCCTCGTTAAAGCAGCAGCCTGCTTCATATAGAAACACACACACACAGCAGCAGACAGACTACTGCGGTGACTCTCACTGACACTAACACTAACAAACACGTTGTGGATTCAACCCGGCTGCTGCTGCTGTTGCGGCTGCTGGATCCTGCTTCTTCTTCTGTCTATAAAAGCACGCCAACCAGCGGTGCTACCAGGGTTTATTGTGTGTTTTAGTCCTCCTCTTTCTCTCCGGGGTGTATCTGGGTGCGAGAGGCGGACAGACGAGGCTACCTGTTATTTTCCAATCGCTGATTAAAACGCACAAACAAGGACATGTCGGCAAAGACGGTCCTCCGAGCAGCCAAGGCGTCCAACAAGAAAACACCGTCTCCCTCTAGCTGTGGAAGACTCACCCAGACTCACTATAATAATAATAATATCACATATATACACTTCTAGCTGTGGAAGACTCACTCAGACTCACTATAATAATATCATATATATATATATATATATATATATATATACATACACTCACATTTTATTATAAACAAGTCAGACATCTGGACAACTAAATCAAAAGGTCT
>CAKAOH010004384.1:0-19653 GCA_916701665.1 Sebastiscus tertius
CACCTCCCTGTTTTCTCTCTAAACCCCTTCATCTCTATCTATCTTGTGGGAGGGGTAATGATTTTAACTAAATGAGAGTCTTGCACTTCCCCGCCCCACTAGATTAGCGGATCAATGGAACAGCGTTTGTGTGTTCATCACGGGGGAGATGTGTGTGTGTGTGTGTGTGTGTGTGTGTTTGTTCACAGACTGTATAGTCATCATAAATACCCAATACACCCCAGGTGACTCTGCATTGCACAGAGGACAAAGCCCTGCTGATGAGAAACGACAAGAAAAAAAAAAAAGAAAAAATGACGAGAGAGATTTTCCAGAAACGGCAGGGGAGCAGAGAGCTATGGATTTTTACTGAATAATCGGTAGGAATTCTCCACAAGGTCTCGACATGACAAATGTGTGTCAAACGCGCCATCAATGGCGGAGTGGGAAGAATGCCTCTGCCGCTCCGTTGAAAAGCCTTTCCCCCCTCGGCTTGATGTGAATTCAATTGGAGTTGAATTGATTATCTCCTATTTGTGATCAATCCTAAGTGGGTTTGCATCTACTGGCTCGGTGCTTCCTCTGTGTGACGGAGCCCCGATCTGCTCCTCTAAACCGGTTTTCTCCTCCATTTATTCTGTTTGCACACTTTCTCCATCCCTCTCTCTCTTTCTCCATGTGTTGATTTCATTGTGTTTGATCTGATGGACACATTTGAAAGGCGGAGAAATAACAATACAATTTTGGTGATTTTGATTTTGATTCATTTATACAATAAATAAGGTACACTAGAATTGAACTCGGAGAGCGCAGAGCTCCGCCAACGCGTGACTTTAAAAACAGATCACATAACACGGTGTGTTTCTGCATAACGTATCGGCAGACGCCTCTCTCATTCCACAGCCTTGTTGTGTCTGTATAACGTTACACTACGTTGTCTGTCATCCCGTCATCTACCGTTTTTTTCTTTGTCATCGCGGACGGCCAGCAGCTTCCGCACACTCATCCACACACGTATCTCTCTGCTCTCAGAAGGAGGAGGGGTCAGGCGTCATCAACACATCATCAGTTACACTGCGCATGTGTTATACCCAGTGGTTTTAATGCTCAGGCTGATCGGAATCCTTCGGAGTAATCCTGCTAACGGACAAACAAACAAACAAACAAACAAACCAACACCGGTGAAAACAGAACCTCCTTCCTAGGCCTACGGCCTTGACGGAGGTCATAAGCAAACTGGATGTCCCCTACAAGCAAAACAAAATAGATGGCGTAATAAAAGTAAGAGAGCTACATGAATTAGATGAGGTGACTTAAAGCAGCAGTGGGTAGAAATGGAGCAATATGATTAAAAGTTATTTTTATAAAAAGTTCACTATATCCTGACTGTAGTGCGAGAGACAGATAATCGGAAAAAAACAAATCAAGTGCTTCCTGTGTCCTCCGGCGCTCCCAACGACATCTGCGCTGCTCACCGACTACTAACAGCTAACGTTACTAACTCTCCTCCTGCTGATTTCAACACAGGTTTGTTGTTTACAGTGCAGCATTATCAGAGAAGAAATAGAGTGCGCCCCCTCAGGTTTAGTAGCACCATGCTGTTGAGTGCTTTCCGCCGTGGCTTCGGTCCCAAACAAACTGAAGCATGATGCAACGGGTGTATGCGTCACTGTGGGAAAGCATCAATACAAAGGAATCGATAGTGCCGGAGGACATGCCAAGGAAACGGACAACTCAGAACCCGTTCTTAACCGGAATCAGTTCTGTATTCACATCACTAGCTTTTTCCCTTTCTGCTGAAGTGGCGGGTGGCCTGACGATTTCACAAGCCACTGACAACAGACCGGAGGAAAACAACCAATCAGAGCCGATCTGGAGTTTACCGTCTATGAGAGCTGGCTGTCAATCACTCGCGGACTTCAACCAAACGGTGAAACTAGGCAACGCTGATCAAATATGAATCAATGTTCTGTTACTGTAATGCCTATTTCTCTCCTCAGATGTTTCCAGAATCATCTTATAGTGTACTGTTTAGCTGTAAAATGAGAAAGTTTGTGACCATGATGAGATCAGTTGAGGAAATATCAAGCACCGCCCACCAGCCGGAGCACAGCCAATAGGAACGCCCTCTCTCTGAAATGACCTGTGATTGGTCAAAGTCTCCCGTCATGGGCTACATTTTCTAAAGCCTGAAAGCAGAGCCATGAGGAGGAGCATAAGTCTAGTTTTCTCTCAGAACACTTGAATTACAATATGCTGAAAGGTTATTATGGAGTTTTATGCCCAATGATGCCAAAAACGTGTTGCCTACTGAAGCTTTAACGTGGTGTCCAGATGTACATTTTTTAAATGCAACTAATATATCATTTGATACAGCCAGTCGGTGCTGTTTAGCTTCACCACTATTTAATATATATCTAGATATCAAGCGGCCTCATGGAGCAATGAAACCTGAGAATATCTGACTCACACACACGTTCATGCACGCTGTGTGCAGATTTGTGTTCAGTGTGTGGACGGCCTATCAAAGCACGGTGGTTTCCTCCTGTTAGTGTGACAGCTCTTAAGCCCCTCACATGAAAGACTGACGGGGAAGTTTTATTACACCTTTTCTCAAAGCAAGTGTGTGAATGCGTGTGTGTGTGTGTGTATGTGTGTGTGTGTTACCGTGTTCTCAGCTGGGAAAGGTGTAGACAACGGTCAGGCTGAAGAGTTGCCAGATTATCAGAACAAAACGTGGCTTCAACAACAACAACACAGCCCTCCTCGATGCTTTCATCTGTTGCTCTTTTATGAAACGTGTAGCTGTCAGAGCAAACACGAGGGATTAATCCTTAAACGCACGCATGCACGCACGCACACGCACACACAAACATTTGAATATTTCTGGATTAAAGCTTCTGAGAGAGTACAGTACATTTTATTCTGACGCAACAATGTCATGCATGCATAACATTTGAGAGTTTTATAATGTAGGTGGGCTGCTTCACCTGAAGTAAAGAGCACATCCACTAACATTAAAAATTACTACTCATTTTTTACTCATCTCCAACTGCTTATCCGGGATCAGGTCGCGGGGGGAAACAGCTCCAGCAGGTGACCCCAAACTTCCCTTTCCCGGGCCACATTAACCAGCTCTGACTGGGGGATCCCGAGGCGTTCCCAGGTCAGTGTGGAGATATAATCTCTCCACCTAGTCCTGGGTCTTCCCTGAGGTCTCCTCCCAGCTGGTCGTGCCTGGAACACCTCCATAGGGAGGCGCCCAGGGGGCATCCTTGCTAGATGCCCAAACCACCTCAGCTGGCTCCTTTCAATGCAAAGGAGCAGCGGCTCTACCCCGAGTCCCTCAAGGATGACTGAGCTTCTCACCCTATCTCTAAGGGAGACGTCAGCCACCCTCCTGAGAAAACCTATTTCAGCTGCTTGTACCTGCGATCTCGTTCTTTCAGTCATGACCCAGCCCTCATGAGCATAGGTGAGAGTAGGAACGAAGATTGACCGGTAGATCGAGAGCTTTGCCTTCCGGCTCAGCTCTTTTTTCGTCACAACGGTGCGGTAAAGCGAATGCAATACCGCCCCCCCGCTGCTCCAGTTTTGCCAATCTCACGTTCCTTTGTCCCCTCACTCGCGATCAAGACAATGAGGTACTTGAACTCCTTCACTTGGGGTAAGGACTCATTCCCTAGCCAGAGGAGGCAATCCATCAGTTTCACCGATGAAATTAAATGGCCATTATGAAAGGCAAACTCTATGTAGAAAGAAAGGGCTGACAGCAGCAGCAGAAACGCAGCTGGTCTGAACACCCGACGCGTGAATTATGCAGCCGCCACGCGCTCCTGACGTGCCCAGTCTGTCCCGGGCGTTATTTTGTGGTTGTGTCACCTCTGCCTCGCCGATGACTTCTCTTTAAACACAGAGAGAGACCTCGACAAAGAACCAGAGAGAGATAGAGAAGTGCTGTGATGACAGTATCCATACCTGAGGCGTTACGACATGCGGAGGTGACAGACAATATGTGGAAAAGCATGTGTGTGTGTTTGTGTGCAGAATAGATGTCAGCAGAGCAAAGGAATGCTCGTCTTATACGCGCCTCATGAACGAATACAGACAGTAACTATAGCAATAGAGACATATGAGCACTGTACAACCATGCAAACGCACACAAAACCACACACGCGTTGTTATCAGAAGATCAGGATATGAGTGATCACTGCCTTTCTAAGCCAGGGAGTTTCCTTTCCTGGCTGCGGCTCTATTAAATCAGTGTGTGTGAGTGTGTACTCCTCACCACTTCCAAGCAGCTTTGACCCTCCAGGAGATAAACCACCTCGTCACCTCAGCTCGTTCTTAGACATACACACTCACGAGCGCAGGTAACCACATGCACTCACACACACTCACTCTGTTTCTCTTCAGCCCCATTCAGTAATTCTGTCGCTTGTCATATCACAATACAGAGCTGTAAGTGACACCACGAGTCGCATGCTTCAACACTACGACTTACTGTATGAGGGCTAAAGCCTCTGACCTGCCGACAGGGCGAGGCATCACATGCACGACTGAAAATAGAATAACAGTTAAAGCAGCAGTGGGTAGAAATGGAGCAGATATGATTTTAAAAAGTTATAAAACGGTCACGATATCCTGACAGTAGTGCATGAGACAGAAAAAAATCATGTGCCTCTGTGTCCTCCGGTGCTCCTAACGGCATCTGCAAGATTTAACAGACCGGAGGAAAACAACCAATCAGAGCCGAGCTGGAGTCTGCCGTCCAGCTGCCGTCTATGAGAGCCATGAGTCAATCACTAGCGAACTCCAACCAAATGGTCAAACTAGGCAGCGCTGATCAAATATGAATCAATATTCTGTTACTGTAATGCCTATTTCTCTCCTCAAATGTTTTCAGAAACGTCTTGTAGTGTACTGTTTAGCTGTAAAATGACAAAGTTTTTAGCCCAGCAGCCATGTCGAGATTTGCCCAATGATGCCAAAAACATTCTGCCTACTGAAGCTTTAAGACTGGACATGGCATTTGAACTGAGAGACTTGGGATGTAGCAGACTTAAAAGCAGTTCTGAGTTTGGACTAAAACTGAGACTTAAAGCTTCAGTAGGCAACACGTTTTTGGCATCATTGGGCAAAAATTCCATCATAACTTTTCAGCATGTTGTAATTCAAGTGTTCTGAGAGAAAACTAGACTTCTGCTCCTCCTCATGGGTCTGTTTTCAGGCTTTAAGAAATCTAGGCTGTGACGGAAGACTTTGACCAATCACAGGTCATTTCAGAGAGAGAGAGCGTTCCTATTGGCTGTGCTCCGGCTGGTGGGCGGTGCTTAGTATTTCCTCAATTTGATCTCAACATGGCTGCTGGGTCACAAACTTTCTAATTTTACAGTTAAACAGTACGCTACGAGATGATTCTGAAGACATTTGAGGCGAGAAATAGACATTAAAGTAACAGAATATTGATTCATATTTGATCAGCGCTGCCTAGTTTGACCGTTTGATTGGAGTTGGCGAGTGATTGACAGCTGCTCAGAGACGGCAGGTTCTGATTGGTTGTTTTCCTCCGGTCTGTGAAATGTTGCAGATGCCGTTAGGAGCACCGGAGGACACAAAGGCACATGATTTTTTTTCTGTCTCATGCACTGCTGTCAGGATATAGTGACCGTTTATAAAAATATTTTTTTGAATCATATTTGCTCCATTTCTCCCCGCTGCTGCTTTAACTGTTAAGATGCTGAGACAGAAAAGTTTCCTCTGCATCATGAAATATAAAGAGCAGAACAGCTTCAGCTACAAATCAGAAACTATGCAGCACAGTATCGGCCTCGTCTGTCTGCTTCAGTCTGGTTCTCTCCTCCAGAGAGGCTGAATCCAGGCCGATCCTGCCCAGCTGTGGTGCGTTGAGTCTGGACATGTCAAGACGCGTACAACCCCCCCACCCCCACCCCGCCTGAACATCCACGGAACTGGTGATTTATCTGTGTGGGACTTTCGTGTGCTTTAATCGCTGACAAGAAACACACACACACACACACTCACACCGCATGCAGCCACATGCACAGACACAGTGACAGGTGGGGTTTGCACATACAGTACACGTGTGTGTGTGTGTGTGTGTGTGTGTGAGAGAGAGGGGAGTTCAGTCACTGTGTGTACTTTGTGTCAGTGTGTCTTGTGCGTTTTTAAGAGTGTGTGCATGAGTGTGTACGTGTCCCTATATATTGATGCTTGAAGTCAGGTGGGCTGCACATCTAGGGTCCCCTTTGAAGGTGTGTTCATGTACACACACATGCAGTACAAATACACACACACACATGCAGTACAAATACACACACACACACACACACACACACACACTGACCAGCTGTTTCTCTCCTCCACTGCTCTTTGATGTCTCTACTTTTTCCATCCACAGTACTTGCATCTCTCTCGCTTTCTTTCTCTCTCTCTTAGTCAGGAAATGCCAAAATACTCTGGAGGGGGGCTTTCAGGGAAACATCCCTGGAAACTGTGGAAGTAGAATTGTGTTAGACTTTGCAAGTCAGAATGTTTTCCAGGTTGCATATTCAAATAAAATACATATAGTCAAAACATGACAAAGTGTTTTTTTTTGTGTTGAATCTAAACGTCATACAAGAAACAGTGTGCTTTGATATTAATTTTGTCTCAGTGAGAGCACGCACACACGCACACACATCTCTCTGTCTGTCTGTATGTCAGTCAGGTATGGTAATTACTGTTTGGATTCAGCCCTCTGCAGTAGGTATGTGTGTCTGCAGTAAAATGTACAGAACAATGCAGAAATCAACACGTCTTTTCTTTCATAGATGTCCCTGCTGTTGTTGTACGGGGACACACTGGCGCTAAAACACGGATCAGTTTCATATTCTGTTGTACGCAATCACACATACACACACACACACTTTTGTGTGCTTTTATGTTCACTCCTTCAATAAAGACTTTTTCATCTATTTCCAAACATTTCAAGATTGATGAGCATTTGAAGTATTTGCATAAGGCCACTAAAAGAGCCGACCCAGAGAAGGCTAAATCAGCATGAATCAGTTTTTCTCGTTCCATATCACTTTCATGAGGCAATTTTTGTATTTGACGAAACAACCCCAAACAGCAGCAAGAGATGAGTTGTCAGGGATTCAATATTAGGAAAACGACGAGAAGATCGATACCACTCTAACGTCTGCATGGTAAATATGAAGCCACAACAAACACAAGGCTTTCATCCAGGAGACCGCTGTGTGTCCCGTGTGTTAACTTTCATTTTCACTTTACAATCAGCTGTTCGTTTGTGTCCCGTGTTCACATCAAGTCACATTTTCACTGTACAAACGTAGGAGTTTTAAGCCCAACCATGAGGTTTTTTCCTGAACCTAACTAAGTAGTTTTGTTGCTTAATCCTAAGCAAGTGTTTTTGTTTAATTCACAGCATTAAGCATGTGTTACTGCGACCGAAAAGTGATGCCAAAGTGTTGCCGAGGGGTCGTTAAGCACAAGTTTACAGCAACCGAAAAGTGATGCTAAGGGGTTGTTAAGCATGTGTTTACGTCGTGTTTAAGCATTGCTGATTTATTCTGGTTTCCACCTTTTTGTATGTTGAATAAATGAATGCAGAAAATTCTGGACCAATAATAAACATGTCATTCACACCGGCTGCATGGGAAACGGTGCTGATGGTGGAGCCTCAGATCATCAATAAGCTCAGTTTTTAACCCAACATTTTCCCATGTTATAATCTTCTTCTAACCATCGTCGCTTCACCTTGGAGCCATTAGGACCTTCTAGTGTTACCTGGCCTGTCTGCGGCCCAGCGGAGCCCCAGAGCCCCGGCCTTTGTCCGGGCCCGGGCAGCAGGCGAATAGGATGCCCATGCGAGGGGCCTCTCAGCCCAGATCCACCTGATACCTGGCTCACACCCCCACAACAACACCCACCCAACCCTCCAAAGTCCCCACTGGACCCCTAAAGACCCCCAACTCCTCCTCCTCCTCTTGTGTGCCTGCCAGCTGGCTTCTTCCCTCGCAGACACACACCGAGAATGAAGGATGTTATTGTTGACAGTATTGGCAGCTCTGCCCCCCCACTGAGTGTATGTTATGTGTATGTTCCCTCTGTCTCTTCTTTTTGTCGGCTCTATGTGGGCTCTGCCCTGTTGTCTGAGCCTCATATCTGTGTGAACTCTGTGTTCACCTTTGAAGTTCTCTACCGTGCACCTCCGCCCCTCCCCGTCTCTCCTCCACCACTTTGATTCCCTTTCTTGTTACGAGGAGTTGGCTGATCCACAGACAATACCACTCAGTCTGTTCTATAGGCTACGTGTTACTGAGAAAATCAACATACATGGTTCAGGTGCAGAGGCCTGTACTACGAAGTGAGTTCAACGTACCCGGGGTATCTTCTCGTTATCTGGCTTAAAGGTAGGGTCGACGATGTTGGAAAGCTAGCATCATTTGAAAGATGCATCGCCTCAGGAGCTCCGTCTAAACCCCCCCCCCACCCCTCGGGGCTCCTTCCAAGGCAACGCCCCCCCACACACACATGCACGAGCACCGCCGCATCGTAACTTCTTCACAGACACAGAGCGGAGAGAGGACCTCAACTCAACAACGCTACCTCATGACAAGTAACCGCGGCAGTGCTACTGCAGGGCTGAGTTTTCTCTTCCATTCTGCAGGAAAAGTGCGGCGGCAACGCTCTTTGAGTTCAGACTGGTGCACGCCAAGGGTAGAGTACGAGCAGGGAGGCAGGGAGGCATCTGATTGGTTCTTTCCAAGTGGACCTCGAGGCAGTGATTGGTAGACATTTTTACAGGATTACAGCAGCTACAGATGACGGCTCTTTTCTGGTCCTTTTTCAGAGCTCATCAGTAATGGATCGCTGTCGGGGTGTAAAGACCATATATACCAATATAACAAATAGTGTAGACTGGAGAACATCGTCAACCCTGCCTCTAAATAACCCTAACAAACGAGATCTTGCTAAGCGGTCTGACAACGCTGGTTATCAACTCAGTAAATCGACCCAGCGTTTCTCTAGCTGGCTCTGAGCAAGTTCACATGAACGGGGAGGTGTTTGCAGCAGATGACCAATCACAGACAAGGACAAGTCTACTGTCTTGCAGACAGACAAGCAGAGCGGCACGTTTTACAAAGGAAGAGCGAACTATAATATTAAACAAATACGAAGAAGTTAAACACTTAATCCAGACTAAAAGTAACACAGTTGAAGGAAGGACAGCTGGCATAAGAAGAAATGCTGTTGAATTGTCGATGTGCAAATGCGGAAATTAACAGACTTATTAATTTAACGAAATACTCAAAAGCAAGAGCAAATAAAAAATAAATATGAAAACATAATTCAACAACAAACATGATGCAAAACACCCACAGCATACATCCAGCTGTCCTTCCTGCATTTGTCAGTTTAAACTGTATTGTTTTTAGCCTGGATTATGACTGTAACTTCTTCATATGTGTGTAATATTATCATACGATCCGCGCACCGAGCTCTGATTGGTTAGTAGGCGGTGCCTCTATACGAGCTGATCTCTTATCTGGAACATAACCTGCTCCGGAGCAGGTGTTACCATGGAGATCTGCCCCGGTAAGAGGTGAACCACCTAGTAGGATGGAAAACCCTGAAGGGTTAACCCAGAAGTTACCTCGCTATCCCCAAATCCTGCTTCGTAGTACAGGCCTCAGGCCTCAGATCTTGTGTGGTCTGTATTTGTCTATTTGTTCATTTATGTGAGTATAGATACTAAATACAGGAAACATTTGGGGTACATGTTTAAAAACTGCTCCAGATGGGTACAAACATGGACGGGTGGTTTGAAAACTGTCCCAGTAACTTTGTTTGCACTGGACTATTGGTGTGCTTTCTCCACAGACTGTCTATTGCTCGGACTTTTTACTGCATGTCACCAACGTGCTGAAGTAGCACCGGTACTTTGAAGGCCGGCAGGTGGATTAAATCCAGCCTCACATTTGCATGCTGATGATAGTTTGACTGGGGTGGCTGAAAGACAATCCAGTGAAACCTTTTCATTGCTTTTCTTTTTACTGCGCTCACAAACAGTCGTAACCATCACAGGAGTTACCCACAATGCATCTGTCTTTCATTGTATCTCCATCCTGTTTACTTTTTCAGAACAACCTTGTTGTGGTGCCTGAACACTGTGCAGTTTAGAGGTTATCCAGTGTGAATACAAGTTGTTGAAATTGAAAAGGATTGCACAATATCCACATAAAGTAATATCAAGAACCATGTCATTCTTCTACTGATATTAAAAAATCAAAACCACCACTACTGTAGTTGACAAAACAATCTCACCATTCAGTAGCTGTTCTGGAGCTTTTGGATCAGATCACACGATCTTCTTAAGCAGATGGAGTTTTCCTGGTTATCATGGAATCATATTTCATGTAAACTCATCCATGTTTGCTTCATAGAGAGCTGAAGTCCCGCCTCTTCCAGTGGACCACCATGGGACCTTATTTTGGAAAAAATATGAATGGTAGTCAATGGCAAAAGACAAATAATTTTTTGATGCCGTTTGAATTGCAACATGAATAAAAGATTAAAAGATAATTTTGCAAGTCAAGAAAGTCTCAGTTTATATTAAAACTGTTGAAATATCAGACTGTGAAAATAGGTAATTAGAAAGACGACACACCCAAATGTCGCATAGTGACGTCTCTCTCTGAAGCTACGATGTCTGTGTGTTTCGTACTCCTATTCCTACGATACTTTCACAGTATTTATATAGAACTTAAACCTGCTTTATTATATAAAAGCCATGAAAATGTCACTTTTTACAATATGGGACCTTTGACTGTTGTCATTAGTGTGATTTTGGTTATTTCCTGTATTTTTCTTACTTTTGGGGGTTGGGGAGAGAAAAATGGATGAAACAATAGAAGATTTGCTCTGATAAAAAAAGCTGGGAACACATTTTATATGGCAGAACATCGAACAAGAAAGCTTTTTAAACAGTCAATGTTTGTCATTTTTATTCATTCAACTTGATTTTATTCGACTTTGTTTCCTGCTTCTACCCTAACACTAATATGGGTGAACCTTCTCTAATAGTCCCATATCCTGTCTGTAACAGTTGCTGTTCTGGTAGAATGTAAACAAATGGGACTATCAGTGCGAGTTATGGGTTAGATTCTTACTGTCTTTTTGTTTTTTAGGTACAACTTTGTTTAGAATCTGGCACCACTTATTATAGTTATTAGTAGGGCTGTCAATCTATCAAAAATATTTAATCGTGATTAATCGCAAATTAATCGCACATTACTGAGGGATTAACTGACTCCCGTAAACTTTTTATTTTTTGACCGATCATCAGAGAAAATCTGTATTGATCTTTTAACTCAGTGCATGTGTGTGTGTGTGTGTGTGTGTGTGTGTGTGTGTGTGAGAATGTGTTCATGTGCACATGTGACTGTGTGAATGCCTGCTGTGTCTGTGGGGAATGATGAATGGCTTATTTCGATCTCTCAGCCTTCGGCCCGTTTATACAAACCAACGACTAGAGCTTTGTCAGCAGAAACAAATGATCTATCAACACACAAACAAATCTCTCTCTCTCACAAACACACACACACACACACACACACACACACTGGTCAGCTGTGAGTAAGATGGATTGGACCTGAGGTGTGTCTTGTCTCGGTTATTGATAGGCAGGTATCGGAGTGGCAGCATGAAATATTAATAGAGTGGAGCTAAACGGCGGTCTAACATCGGGAATGAGAAGGAGAAAGAGAAGGGCAAAGAGTGAGATGTCTTGAGATAATGCACTGACAGTAGCCATAAACTGTATATAATACCTGAGGCGTGACAGCATGCAGCACTGAGGAGTAGCATCAGAAAAGACGTACCGTACGTGTGTCTGAGAATGTGAAATATGTCTGATATCAGTGTCAAATTCTCTCTTTTCTCAATGGAAATTCCCTCCATCTTTGATATATCTCATGAACACAAACACACACACTTAACTCTCTCTCTCTCTCCCTCTCTCTCTCTCTCTGTGTAACAACCCACATCCTGTTGTGGTTCTTTTTCTCTCCTCTGCTTTGATATCTGAGAACCGCCGCTGACTTATGTGGACAGACAAAGCACACCTTTGTCTTTGCCACACTGCACGAGTGTTTGTCATCATTTTTTTTGCAATCTCTTGTGTTTTATGACTGTATCCAAGTTCTTCCTACCATAATGATAGCAACACACACACACACACACACACGCCAAGGATTTGTCCTCAGTATTACACTTTACAGTAAACAGCAAAGAGGGTTGAAACATCCCTCCACTGTTAGACGCAGAGAGGGCACATTACGTGTGTGTGTGTGTGTGTGTGTGTGTGTGTGTGTATTGACGCAGCACTGCAGAACGATCTATACTAATGATTTCCCATAGACACCTCAAGTTGATCTGGGAACCAGTGAGGACGGGAGGGAGGGAGGGAAGTCAAAAGAGACGAATGAAGAGATGGAAAGAAAGAAGGAAGGAAGGAAAAGGCAGCACAGGAATGGAGGGATGGAGGGACAATAACACCAATGATGTGAATCCATGATTTACAACTGCTGGAGCTAGACCCTAAGTCTTTAGCTGACTTTAGCCGGTGCATCCTGCAGGGTTTCTAATCTATTGGTGGCCATATCATTTTTTTTATTAAAATAAAATAAAAGAATACTGATAACAACAAATGCTTGTGATAAACACTGCTGTTTAACTTAATTTATTGTATTTTAAATGGAGGGAGTATAAGGAAGGATATGGAAAAACACCAGTGATGTGAACTGAAACAGAGCGGTGTTGACTAAATGATGTACTAATTGTTTTTTGTTTTTTAGGTACAACTTTGTTTAGAATCTGGCACCACTTATTATAGTTATTAGTAGGGCTGTCAATCTATCAAAAATATTTAATCGTGATTAATCGCAAATTAATCGCACATTACTGAGGGATTAACTGATATGGATGGTCTTTGTCTGGTAAAAATCAGTCACTAACATACAAATATAGAAGAGTTATGACTGCAATTAATAGTTATTTTCATTATTAATCTATTTATTCAATTAATCACTTGATTTATACTGTTAAATGTATAGAAAAGACAGATCCCTATCCCCCTAATTTACCATTTATCTTTGACCAGTCAGAAAAAGCCAGAAGTATTTAAAGATAAGCAGATGAGTCCTCACATTAGAGAAGCTGCAATTACTAAATATTTTGGTATCTTCCGTTGATTACTTATATTCATTAGCTATAGATACAAGGGCTGTCAATCGATTCAAATACTTAACCGCACATTTGTTATCTGTTATAATGTACCTTAAAAGGGAGATATGTCAAGTATTTAATACTCTTATCAACATGGGAGTGGACAAATATGCTGCTTTATGCAAATGTATGTATATATTTATTATTGGAAATCAATTAACAACACAAAGCAATGATAAATATTGTCCAGAAACCCTCACAGGTACTGCATTTAGCATAAAACAATATGCTCCAATCATAACATGGCAAACTGCAGTCTAACAGGCAACAACAGCTGTCAGCGTGTCAGTGTGCTGACTTGACTATGACTTGCCCCAAACTGCATGTGATTATCATAAAGTGGGCGTGTCTGTAAAGGGGAGACTCGTGGGTACCCACAGAACCCATTTACATTCACTGATCTGAAGGTCAGAGGTCAAGGGACCCCTTTGAAAATGGCCAGGCCAGTTTGTCCTCGCCGGAATTTAGCACAAGTTTGGAGCGTTATTTTACCTCCTTCATGACAAGCTAGTATGACATGGTTGGTACCAGCGTCTAGCTTTAAAACTGAGCCCGCTACGATCGTAAAATCTGATGGTGGTGGTGAGTCATTAATAATCACGTCAATAACAAAATGCTAACGGGGTTTTCTCACTTTCCAATAAGTCATCAGCTTAATTCAGTAGTCATCTGCTATGTTAATAACTCATAAGTCTGTGGTAAATATTAATAAATAGTTTGTGAAAAATGGATTGTGGCCCTGCAACTAAATAGACAAAGCAAGGTAAATGATTTATTAACGGTTAATACAGCCATCAGCTACAACTTCGAAACACACATTAGAAAGTGGAACCAAGCAGCCGCCTGGTTCTGTCTGTGAGCTCATCAGGTTCATCAGTGTCACTTTTACACGTCTGGCAATCATTATCTACTAACACGGCAGCTGAGGAAGAGCGCAAAACACATAACCTTTTATTAATGCAATAAAGAAAACAAAATTAAAGACACCATTCTGCAGTGTTCAAGCAGAAATCACTGCATAGCTTTTGGACGTGGCACCCGAACAAGAAAGATGTGTTTTACACACTGATATCGAATATTGACATTTTTAAATGGTACTTACGCCTGAAAAGTTATGCGACATTTGTCATCTATTAATGAATTATTGAACCTTTAACTGCATGTTTTTTTCAACTCACATATGAGGGAAGTTAAAAAATATACAGTATACAATATATATAATCATTAAAAGATTGTTTTTTTTAATTCTTGTTTTCATTGCATTTTTTTGGACTATGGGATCATGAAATAGTGATTGTTTCTGCTGCGTACATCGATGTCTGTGTGTGTGTGTGTGTGTGTGTGTGTGTGTGTGTGTGTGTGTGTGTGTGTGTGTGTGAGAAGCCTTGAACCTGCACAGTGGAATTTCCTCCATTCACCTCACATTGTTCAGACTAACAAGGAGTCAAAGACAACAGGGCAGAAACACTCCACACCCTTCAGGGCGTCTCTGAGGAACCATAAGCACTTCCAGGTCAAAAGGCCAGCAGGATGATCCCACGGGTACCGAGACACACACACAGACACACACACATCTACACACTGCAGTTAACTCCACATCAACAGGTCATTATGACACAAATCATGTCTATAATTTTGTATTTGTGGGTCTCTTTAAGCCGGGCATACACTGTACGATTTTAACCCGTTTCTGGCAAGAATTTTGAGCGACACGCCATTTTTTAGAGTCGGACCGAATTTCAGCTTCGTCAGGCGTTGTTTGCCGCGCAGTGTACGGGGGGGACCGAGGACCGATTACCTCCTCCCGACCAGCCGTTGGACAGTTTCTGACATATCAGAAATTTTGTCTCGCACAGTTGATGCAGAACCACGAGGTGATTCCTCAACGTTGGTCCCTTTTTTATCCTCTGTAGTAATCAGAGCGTAGCTATCAAGAGAACAATAGATATAACTAGTAAAACGTAGCGAGGTTACCTCTAATTCTCTCTGCAACTCGCCACAGCGAGTCCATATAACGTTACGCCGCTGCCTCTTTTATTTTTTTAGACGTTTCAGCAGACAGGATGGCACAGATGATCAAGGCAGCACGTTTCTGCCTTGTTAGCATTGTGACCGTACAGACCTCTGCTAGTAAACTAACTTTACCTGCCTCGGAGCATTTTTTCTATTTTACATGTACAGTGTGAACACTCAGGTCGGTGCCGACGATCGGACCATACAGTGTGAGCACATAAATCGTGAGCTTTGGCTTTACACTGCAAACGATCTACTCGTACATCAGGAGTAGGAAGTACACAACAACATCTCTAAAATGGTACAGTGTATGTCCAACTTTAAAGACATGAGAGTGGAGTCTTCCAGTCGGGCCACCTGGATTCTCTGAAGACTTATTTTGCTGATTGTTTCTCACCATCTACTGATATATTAATACCACTGGCAAAAATTCACAGTCGTCCTCTGGAGGACGGTCTGACCTCTACGCTAATGATAATATAAAAGTAGCTAGAGAGCATGAGAACAAATGAAATCTTCCATCTCATCATGTTTATCCTCTCTGCGTTCCCACGCCTGACAGAGGGAAATCACTAATGGATAAGAAAACAGAGTCGAGGTAGAGAAACTGTCGAGGGGAGTGTCCAGACAAAGGAAAATATCCTTTAATGATTTAATTTTCATCCTGCGAAGTGACTGACGCTCATTACTTTTGAAATGATCCTGGACTGGCTGCAAAAAACCTGACTTTCACACAAACACTCTCCCTTAAACCAGTACACATAAATGGTCCAAAACTGGAGCAGGTATAATTCAACAAAACTCTTCACTGGATAAATCGATATTCAGCACCTCTTTCCCTTCTGCGAGCCTATTTATTCAACCAATCCCTCAAGTTCTCAGGCATCTGTAGATCTCGAAGAAAATCCCGAAATGGTTGATCACAAAAACAATTGAAGATGTGAGAAATGTGACTTCTTAAAGCTGCATTAATGCATCTTTGGCCACTAGGGGGCAGAAAAACACCAAAATAAGCAAACAGATCCTCATCATCCCATCAACATTTATGGTTGTTATGCTAATGTGTTTCAGTCACATCCAGCAGGCACAAAGCAACATTCATATTTTTTTTAAACTTGACCTCACTGTATAAAATGACCTGTGGTGACCTCTAGGATAATCACAGCCTCAAGAAACTTTACAGCCACAAACTAGAGACCTAGAGCATTCAGAGGATGGATGGCTTTCCTAGCTAGATTGACTATAAGGGTTTTTTGAGCAGTTTACACAACAGAAGTGCTCGCCATCCAATCGCCAAAAATTGCAATTCTTGCAGAAATCTCCAAATGTCAAAAGTTTTTGATACTAAATCACAGCATGGCTTTTCCTATGGTGTTCCTCAAGGTCTTGGTGTCTTAATGTGGTATTTTGGAGGTATCATTGATCATTCTTATCAATTCTCGAGTGGTAAAAAATGGTTACATTTAGCACCAAAACTGTGTAACAAATGGTATCAACCCAAAAACTGCTGCAGCAACTTATGAGACATGATAGAGCATGGAGATGACCATCATATACTTCAATCATAATGTTCTGAACCCGTACACACCTTCACAATTTATTCTAAATAATTAATTAATTCATGTTTATTTCAGATTAGAACAATTTGACACACAGTGCTGAGCTGCATCTCAAATTAATCTTCAGGTTTCCAGCTTTCAGATGATGTACACCACTTCCATGTTACATCTACTGTTGACCTGCTATCTCCCCCTACAGACCCCCTGTACCCCCTAAAAAGATAAAAACGGGTCTATTGTGTGTCTCAGAGGGTTAATGTGAACATGAGCTGGCGTGTGAGACAGCGAGGTGTGAGAAAGAAGGTTCAAGGTGCTGCATTAGAGGAAACAACCATGACGAGGGTTGTGACCTGCAGGGTGGTGGTGAGGTTGCAGAAAGAAAAGAGTGTGTTTGTACACGAGTCTGAGCACTCGCAGCCACGTGACTCTTGTGTGCATGTGTGTGTGTGTGTGTGTGTGTACACGTGTTATCAAGGGGAAGTGATTATAACTTGGTCAGGGGGAAACCTCCACTTCAGCTGCTATTGTTCAGCCCTTCCTGGTCGTTACAGAGGAAGACGAGACTCCATCACTGTCACACTTTTTCTCTGCCCCACTTTCTCCCTCAAACTCTTTCATCTCTTTCACTTCATCTATTTATTTTTTTTATCTTAACCCTTTTTTCTGTAGCTAAAATACAACTGATTCAAATAACAACATCACATTTCATCACATTTACCTGAACTCACACACACACACACACACACACACACACACACGGAGGCGAAAGTGATGTTATGCTGCCATCTATTGTCTAAAGCAGGCCATGATTGGTAGGTCAGTTACGACTGTACCACAAAAATATCCACACTGGAATGTCAAGGCTTATTATTTATTTAACGATTAAACTTTATTCTATATATTTCACTTAGGCTACTTGGATATCATTATTATTATTATTATTATTACTCCAATATCAAACATGGAGTCTGTGCAAGTACTGAACGAAGTGAAGTCACAGTGAAGTCTTGCGCATCACAGGATAAAACTTGCCATGTGTAAGCTTTAGCTAACGACAACAACAACTGCTTTCAACACGGATAAATAGATAAATACTAACAGAAGACTTTCATTGTTAGATTTGTTACTTTTATGAAGTCTCTGAAAAAAACAATGTTGCTCCAAACTGGATTACAAACCGTCTGAAAGGAATACGATCGCACCCGACCTAACCCTAACCCTCATTAGAAAGCTCCGGCGGTGACGAAGCAGTGACATTGTGTTAAAAAAAAAATCTATATATTTTATTTGTATGATTTCATAAATTGCAACTTTTTGTCCAAATGAAAAGAATACCATACAATTTACCCCAACTGTCATCTACGTCTTGCAAAGTTAAAAAAAAATATATATATATTATTATTATTAGTCATCATTAGTGACAGTGATGGTTGCCATAGCTACCGGGGCGCCCATGCACGCTGCTGTGCGCGCGTGTCACTCTAGAATTCTATGACGCATCACAGCCGTTGTGGAACTGAGTGAGATTAGGACTGCCTTTATTCTTCACTTGCTCTCTCACAGCAAGTTATCCTGCAAAACCGCCGAGAGACCAAAACTCAACGCTAAACATCCACTTCTTCGTTGACATAATGTTATCACACAGGAAAAGTGAAGGTAAAGAATTGTTTCTATCACAGATCTGTGAAACACACACTCAGTAAGCAGAGCAGCAATACCTCTGTATGGTTTCTGTTAGAGCATATTCATATGTAACATGATTAATGCTACCTTTGAGAGATTCATATTCAGTCTGTGTGAGAGAGATGTTTCTAATCATTTTTGTCCAATGCAGTTTGACAAAATGTTAGAAACACCTTTCAAGAATTCCCTTTTGTACATTTCCTAATATAACTGCAAAGTTTTATAAAAAAAAGTTTTGCAAAAAAACACACCAATATTTTCAACTTGATGTTAGGTCAAATAGTTTTGTTTAATTACTTCCATGTAATTAAACAAAACTATTTTTTGGGGGGTAGTTCCTGTAAGCCTACATTCAACTGGGTTAGGCAGTAATGGAGCACTGATTGGATTTATTCTTATTCAAAAACTGACATTGAGAGAAGTAATAAAAGAGGATAAATATAATTATTTATATCATAAATATGAAAGAAAAAGTTACTTGAATGACTATGTTGAAAATAAACATCAGTCTATATTCACAAAAAGAAGAGAAGATGGTTAAAAGGCTCATCCAACACAAACTACAACCTCAAAAATGGCTTTAGTTGAATCCACACATCTCTGACAGAGAGCAGTTTGTTTTGGCTCCTGTGTGTCTGACACTGAAAAACACAAAACTCTTGACATGCACTGAGTTGCTTCTAATAGCGGAAGTGTTGTAGTTAGAAAAGTCAAAGTGTATGACCTAACTTTTGTACATTTCCTAATATAACTGCAAAGTATCTAATTGTGCAAAAAAACAAAACAATATTGTCAACTTGATGTTAGGTCAAATAGTTTTGTTTAATGACTTGCATGCACAGGTGGGTAGTTCCTGTAAACCTATATTCAACTGGGTTAGGCAGTAATGGAGCACTGATTGAATTTATACTTATTTAAAAACTCAAAAACTGACACAGAGAAGCAATAAAAGAGGATAAATATAATTAAAGATAAAAAGCTGTAGCTGACTGGATGACAGACAACGTAATGTAACTTTATACAGACATAACAAGGAAACACACCATGTTAATAATAAGCCCACCACATCACGGTACCGAGTGCAATTCTACTTTATTTATTTATT
>CAKAOH010004385.1:0-11630 GCA_916701665.1 Sebastiscus tertius
TATATATATATATATATATATATATATATATATATATATATAAAAAATAGTAATTATTTATTAAAAATGTAACACTCAAAAACTACAACCCCACAACTGTCATCTGATTTTAATTCAGACGTTGCTCGATCCTGATTGGTGCACAGAAATATGTGACATCACCTTTTCCCAACTGAGTCCCACCCACTTAACTCCACACACACAAACAAAAAGAATACAGAAACCTCTCGTGAAATAACCAAAAACTGTTCCAACTTTGGCAGAAAATATTGTGCTAATAAATTATAAAACTTCACCGCCGTCTGGAGGAGCTGCAGCATTTATTTCTGCACAAACGTCCACTGTACATTCACTAGATATTCTCAGAGCTAAACTAACTCTTCTGCAGTGTGGAGTGTGTGCTCATGCACGTGTAGAGGTGGAGCGAGCTGAGCGAGTAACGAGCGCGCTGTGTGAATGAAGGCAGGCAGAGGAGCAGAGGAGCAGAGTACAGCAGAGACTTTGGCCCTGGAGACCAAAGCTACGATCTCCCCCGCGTCCTCCGACCGCGGCCAACACTGTTTAACAGACGGGCTTCACTAGATATAATTTTGCGGTTTTGGTGCTTCCGTGTAGTTTGTGTTGGAGTCTGAGTCTGAACAGCGTAGCAACACACGAGCACGCATGGGACACCGACCCGGATTGATTTATACGCGGAAGAAGTTACAAACAGTCCCTTTAATGTTGTGATTACAGCTTGTTGCACAGCCTTTAAGCGGCTAGATTAAAGCATATTTAACTATAAAGCAAGGAATCGTTTGCACATCTTGAGAACTGTTCATCCGATCTACTTCACACTTGGCGGTTGTATTGCTGGGGACCCAAGGACATGCAGTGTCCAAGTTGCTGCAATGTCAACATGTTCAGTATTAATAAACTTTGAATAAACAAGAATAACGCACTGTACGGGGGGGCGGGGCTTCAGGGATCTGCAGACTGAGGCGAGCATATCGTCCGCAGCGGGCCTTTACGGACTGCGACTGCAGATCACTTTTGCTGCTGGATGGATATAGGCTACTAACGTTACAACTGAGCTCTTCTTCACTTCCCTGGAGTCAACGAGCGATGAGCGGCTAAGCAAACAGCCCATTCCAAACGGCCACGTCCCGAACGGCACTTCGCTATAATGAAAGAACATATATTGCTAAGAAGTGAAAGCCAATTGGTCGTTCCATTGCAACATCAGCGCCGAGCAGCAGAGCTACGCTAGACTGAAAGCGACTACCGAACACCAGTAAAACGTCCGCCTACAAAAGTGCCGTAAAAAAAGTAAAACAACATAATTTCTATTCTAAATGTCATATATGTAATGTCTCTACCCAAATGGCCTGTATTGAACGATAGAAATATTCTAAATATGCATACTATTATAACTATTAACTTACTTACTTACTGTATTTATTCAACTTTTTTGCCCGGTGGCATCAGAACCGGATATGTCATATGAGCGTGCAGGGCGGTGCGGTCCCGTGGGGCTGATGCACGTTCATTATGCCGAGGAAAATAAGTGTGGATTCAGCTGTTAGTTCATTTTACAACTTTTAGGACATCATGATTTAAATGAGGGCTATTTAACTGGTCGTACTGGGAAGTTGATTAACCTCAAAAAAAAAAGAATCCTCTGATTTACAGACGTGTCTTTATTCATCCATGACAACGGACTCATTGGCGTTTAAAGTCCAAAATGGCGGCAAAGCTACCGCAGCACTATCCAGCTGCTATTGTAAAAAATGCACCGGAGTTTCATCTCTTTTCTTCTATACTCTTTGCCAGTATCTTTAAATTTGACAATATTCAAAAATATTTCAAGAAGAGTTCTAAAGTGGAGTATTTTTTAGCAGCTTTAGTGTGTTTTTCATAGTTTTGAAGGGCTGTAAAATTCTCACCACACCACACTGGGAATATTTCTCAAGCCAGACTTCTGATAAAATATAATATCAATCATTAATAACTAGCTTTTTGCTTGTGAGTTAAAGCTGTCTGGCCACTATTTCATTCTAATAAAAAGCCCTTATAAATCAAATCATCAGTGTTGTGTTATTTGGAATGAGATGTGAATGGAGAAATTAGATTCACGGATAGAAGTTACTGTTATTGTTGTTGTTGTTGTTGTTGTTGTTGTTGTTGTCATATGGTTACTTCCTGTCCGGAGAGCCGAGGTCGCTCTGTTGACCTCTGACGTGACGTGATGTTTTTCTTCCAGACGGCTCCCAGACTCAACTCCAGATGATGGCCACCTCTGACCACATCCACCAGGAACTAAGCGCTCCTGACCTCTCCCATCCTCCAATCACATGACCCCGCTCTGCCTAAGCCAATCAGACGCCAGCTGTCACTAGGTGGCATGTGCTTCCAATTAAAAAAACAAACAAAAGAAACAAATAAATAAATAAAAATCCAGCAAAACTAATTGATATATTTATGTTTATATATTATATTTTTGGGGATTAATACTGTTGCTGTTTGAATATTCTGATTTTATATATGAGGCCAAGGAATAACAAATATTTTTGGTGCATTTTTCTGGCACCGTGTGTGTTTATTGTGCTTTATTTGGGAACATGACCAAGAAAACAATGAGGGAAGAGTCAGAATAAGAGACAACAATGAGAAGAAGGGGATTGTTGTTAATGAAAATCAGGGTTAGTTGTTGCCTGCTGCCTCTTTTATTTTTTCCTGTTTACTATTTTCTGCTCGACTTATAGGCTTGATTGTCTTGCTGACTTTTCTAACTGGGGTGGATGTGCTTGTTATCGAAGCATGAAGGTGTGTAGAACAAGGCTGGCGGTATGTAGGACAGCTGTAGAGAGGTCCGGGGATGAGGAAGAACCACTTTTCAATCAAAGGCTGGTAGTGTCAGGCTGTGGTTCACTAAATAAGAACAAATAGTTGGATGTACTACTGAATATATTTCACAAGTCTATTTGTGCAGTGTTTAAATGAGAAGGAAGTTTGTCGAGGGATTCACTACATAAAACAGTGTAAAAGTACGTGAGAAGTTGGTGAGAAGAGAAAGGTGAAAGATCGCTGCAGTTAATTGCCTTGACGCCAGATGCTTGTGCCTTTCTCTAATTTATTCATAGTAAATGAGTTGAGCTGTATATCGATGTATGAAAACTATGACACTCAGCGTGAGAATGAGTCGAGTTCAGTGTCGTCCTCTGGACTGGATCATGTTCAGCAGCAGCTGCCTGTACAACTTCTTCTCTTCGTTCAGAACCACATAACCTGCTCTGACTGGGTTTAAGGCCTCAGCATCTCTCTCTGTTGGCTACATTTCCTCCATTCTTCCACCTCTCCTCCTCTCTGCTTTGCCTCTCTCTGGCCTCCTCCCTCACCTCACCTGCCTGTTGTCTGTTAAGAGAACTGGGGCTTTGACTGAGCTGGTCTGATGGCTACATGTTGTTGTTTTGGGCTGATATTCAACATATTTCTCCATTTTTACAGTCTTACATGTCTTTGAAAACAGCATTTAGACCAAAATGTGAAACTAAAACTCACAGTTTGAAGCCATGTTATTGAACTTTTGGTCTACTTAATCTGGGTGTAAAGGCCAACAACATTTGAGGCTACTAATATCTGCGTATTGTCTTGATGATTGACATGATTAAATGTGACATTTTTAAAGGAATAGTTTGACATTTTGGGGAAATGCGCGTGATCACTTCGTGCCAGAGAGTTAGATAAGAAGATTGATACCACTTGTCTGTATGCTAACTATGAAGCTACAGCCAGGGGATCGCTAGCTTAGCTTAGAGGGAAACAGCTAGATTTGCTCGAAAAATCTACCTACAAAGGCTAGCTGTTTGCCCCCGTTTCCAGTCTTTATGCTAAGCTAAGCTAACCGTCTCCTGGCTGTAGCTTCATATTTTTATCGTACAGATATGAAAGTCGTATCGATCTTCTCATCTAACTCTCGCATTAGTGCATTTCCCGAAATGTACGACTATTCCTTTAGTGCCAGAAAATATAAATATCCAGAGTTCTCTCCGTAATGTTGCCCTTTTCAGGGTAGAAAACTTCTGAAATGACATTCTAAAATCATGCAACACTAAAGATCTAACCAGTTCAGATGAAGGGCCTCCTATAGAACAGTTCTACTATAAATATCTCTGTCTAACTTTGACCAAAGACTGATCCTGAAAAAGTTGTGTCATTGAAAACTTTTGAGAGGAGCTCCAAAATGTTTCCAAGTTAGTTTTTATTTTTGTTCTCGCTCAATGACAGAACTTTTTCTCCGCATGGCTCTGGGTGGCGAGGCGGCCCAGGCAGGACTGTGCTACTGCACTTAAAACTATACTAGCCAAAGACCCTGTTGATTTCTAGTGATTCTGTGTTGTATGATTTATATGATATTATTGTTCTGAATGTTCTGTTGTTTTTTTTCAGGAGGGAGATCTGTATGTATAGTTTGTGTTCTGTGTTATAAATGAGAGATTCAAGCCAAGTGAGGTTTGTTGATGTGAAACATTCGGGGAGAAAAAAAAGCTTCTAGTATTGTTTGTTGACGCAAACTCGTCCGTGTGCCTTGTTGGATAGCAATACAGCAGATTTGTGTGGAATTCTTAAGAGAAATACCTCCCTGCCAGAGTCCTCGGCCGACGACGGCTGTCGGGCCATTTCTGAAAGTTTCCCAGCAACGCCTAAAGGTTTCCTCCCTCTGCTCTGTGTGTGTATAAGCTTCATTCAAACCAAATCCTAAGTTTGTCCGTTGATTTACAGATGCACTCCTGTTATCGGTCCTGACTTACTGTATGCACCAAACCAATGTAGAATTATACCGACACACTAAAAGATAAGATACTAAAGATTTAAAAATAAATTTGAAAAGTAAATACAAACTGATGAATGGCTGTTTGTGGTTTGTTTCGTCATCCCTGTTCAGTGTCTTTGTATTCTACGTTTCAATGTTAATAACTCAATCTTAAAACTTTTGGGAGTAATAATATGGATTAAGGGAGACACTGACACCAATTTACTGTCAGATACCATGTAAACAGGAAGCAGAAAGGTCTGTTTGACTGTTTTAAAGGTCCAGTATGTAACATTTAGGGGGAACTATTATCAGAAAGGGAATATAATATTCTATGTTTTCATTAGTGTATAATCACCTGAAACTAAGAATTGTTGTGTTTTTGTTAGCTTAGAATGAGTCCTTCATATCTACATAGGGAGCGGGTCCTCTTCACGGAGTCCGCCATGTTGCTCCGTCATGTTTCTACAGTAGCCCAGAACGGACAAACCAAACACTGGTTCTAGAGAGAGACTTTAACGTTTTTACGTTACCTGAAGGCCACCGTAGTTCTTAGTCACGCTTGTGAAACTGCAGAAACGTGAGCTGCAGAGTGCAAAACCACTGTCCAACTGAAGTAGTGTTATTGCGGTAAGGATGGCCTCTGAGCGAGGCGAACGGCTTTAACACGGCTTTGAACTCGGCGGCTCACGTTACGTTTTGGTGCCCTCAAATGGGGTCGTGTTTACTAGTTGGGCCCATATGAACGCTCCCTCATGTCGTATTAATGACCTCGGAAGTGGAAAGTTTCTGAAATTTCCTAATTCTTGACTTGTGACGTGTTTTTTCATGTTGACAGAAACGGCAGAAGTTATTTTTTCAGTACATAATAAGTTAATATTTTGTAATTTTATCAGTATATTGTTTTTCTTTGTAATTTTATAATGTGTTTGAGGAAAATGTTGATATTCCCGAAGGCCTCATCTTTCTCCTCTGTCATTATGCCTTTGCATTTACTGCATTACGTTACCCACTTGCTAGCTTGCTAGTTTGCTAAATTGTTAGCTTCTGTGGCTTCTAGACGCCGACAGTAACGTTAATATTGCCGTTGCTTAGCAGCGGTGTTCTCACGACTTAAAGGTCCCATATCATGCTCATTTTCAAGTTCATACTTGTATTTTGTGTTTCTACTAGAACATGTTTACATGCTGTAAAGGAAAACTTTATTTTCCTCATACTGTCTACCTGAATATACCTGTATTTACCCTCCGTCTGAAACGCTCCGTTTTAGTGCATTTCAACGGAATTGCGTTGCTAGGCAACAGTTTGGGTCCATGTTTACTTCCTGTCAGCTGATGTTATTCACATACACTGCAACAGGAAATAGACTGGGACACATTTAGAATGTTTACATTTAAAACTGGGTAATGGTTTAAATATTGTATATTTGTGACATCACAAATGGACAGAAGTCCTAACGGCTTGTTTCAAATGCACAATGTCTGAATACGGGCTGTGTGTATTTATCCGTATATTGAGCATTTTGATAGTTTAACAGTATTTATATAGCACTTAAACCTGCTTTATAATATAAAAGACATGAAAATCTCACTTTTTACAATATGAGACCTTTAACCACTTGAAGGCCAAGCATATCGTTTACACGTCTTCCCATGTTGTAAACACGAGCTCATGAGTTTCCTTTGAAGGCACCATTAGTCTTGTAAAGGGAGGAGTGAGCGGAGGGGTACTGAGTTGGTAGCAGTCAGTCGATTATAATTATTATAAAGATATTGATTATAGCAGCTTTAAAGGTACTGTAGTATTATCAGCAAAATGTACTTAAAGTATCAAAAGTAAAAGTACTCATTATGTAGAATGGGCCCCTTTAGTGATGTATATCTGTGGATTATTATTAATCCACAATTATTATATAGCATTTTAATGTTTTAGCTAATACTATGTGTTTCATCTATAACAATGCATCATATTATATAAACTGCAAAGTAACAAGCTGTCAAATAAATGGAGTGGAGTAAGTATGGTTGAATAAAATGGACATACTCAAGTACAGATCTCTCAAAATTGTACTTAAGTACACTACTAAAGTAAATGTACTATTAAATTACATTTCACTGCTTTTGATGGATTAAAACACAGTGACCACCAGGCACAGAGTCTAAACCAGAGCCTCTTTATGGAGGAACTGTTATTAACATTTCTCTTACAAAAGTCAAGGGAGTAGAGTGATGATGAAATCCAGCATTCTTTCTACAATTGTTTGGTGAACAATTATTTACTTAACATCTACGGGGTATTTAATTGGATGACCTGTTGACTCTAATGTAGGCTGGTTTTTATTCCCTTTTTCTTTACTTTATCAATCTCAAATACTGACCTCATTAGCATGTTGCAAGATTATGTTTCATTGTTGCTGTACTCTGAAAATGGAAATAAAAATATATATATATTTTTTTTAAATAGAAGGGATGACCTCATACAAACCAAACTGATCCGCCTGATCTGATATTTATATTATTATATTTTTTGTTTATGTTTTTCCCAACATAACACCACTTTAGTCAATACTTAGCCTACAATTAAATGAATAACTCAGTGTTTGACAATGGAATAACTCACCTTTAAAAAATATAACCTTCATTAAATGTTCATTTTGATGCTTTGCTATATTATTATGTATTATATCATTATACAGTCCTATAGCATTGTACATAATGTGTGGATCTGGTGTGGAAAGCAGCTTTGGTATCTCCAAATACTGAAGTTCAGCTAGTTTTCAACCAAATATGGCTCTTCATTTCTAACCTTTTGTTTACAGTATGAAGCCTGGTTGGAAGCAGCCACCAGGTGTCGCCCTCAGTGTGAATATCTCCCCCAGGTGGTTTTTTTGTTTTCAGGTGTCCTTGCCACTGGACCATGTGAACACTCCTCTCCTGTAGTTCTAGGAATTGCACATTTTTGTCTGTTGTTGGACGTAAACAGTGAGTCACCTCACAAGCTGACGGGAGGATTTATAGCCTGTGTGTGCTGTAAGTGCTGCAGCAGCGCTTATAGGAGCCCTGTAGACATTTGTTACACACTGAAAACAAGTAGGGGTCATTGGGTCACAGTTCATACACAAAATACTCAAATCAGAACTGACAGGTATAGGACTTTCTCAGAATGGGTGTTTACCATCTAGACTCGACCCCATTAATGCACAGAAGACGTTCTATCAATGGTGTTGTTGCACCAAAAATGGTTCTGTTATGCCTATTGTTACAAATAAATAATCATTTTGTTGTACTAATCATCATTTTAGGTGCATTTGCTGTCATTTGTGTTTCACTGTTTGCTGATGTTGCTGCTTTGACACCTGAATTTCCCTACGGAGATTAATAAAGGTTCATCTTATCTTATCTTATCTTATTTACATTGAAGCCAACATTCCACATTGTTCTCCTGCCAAACTTTTAGTGATTTTATTGGCTTGTAGTTCAGTGTTTTATAGAATGGCAACATAATTAAATGTCTGTGTTGTCTTGTGTCAAATAATCATCAGGCTGTGTCCAAACATACCTGTTCCCCCCAAAATTTCAGTCAGTATTGAGAAACACCACACACGTAATAATATTGCCTCGCTGTGATTGGCTGCTGTTAGTCTCTAGCTCAGCCTGCAGCCAATAGGAAGGCTCTGTTGTTTGTGCACCGCTGCTGCGCTGCTATAAAGAGCCGCAGAGATGATGAAGGATGAAGAGAGGACTATAGTGAGTCAAACACACCAAACACGCGTCCTACGTGTGACTTCACCACAGCTGCTCTGTGTGTTTGTCGTCGAGGGACATTTGGACCTGAGGAGGAGGATTTGACGGAGGACTGAGCGTCTCTATTGTCCCTCTGAATCCACAGAGTCTCAGGTAGGTCCTCACTGAGGATGCTCCACACACACACTCACTCACACCTCACTACACTACTGGAGGAGAGGATGACTCATGTTGTTGGCTGGTTTCATACAAGGACTCATCATCTCACAGTGACACTGTGTTTATCACGTTATTCTGCTCTAAAGTCTTCACTTTGAGCCTCTTCCTCTCTTTGTTGTCCTTTGTTTCATGTCTGGTTGCAGAGAGGAAACTGAAGCTGCAACAGTCTCCTAGCAACTTTAAGTTCCTCTTCTTCATTCTGTTAATTTACTGCTAAACACACTCAGTGTATTAGATTAGATCAAATGTTTCTTTCAGTCTTCCACACTTCTTCCGTTTCCCTTTATGTTGCCGCGGTGACGACAGTTGCATGAAAGTTATGATTTAATTTGAGTTTTTAAAGATAAGCGTCTGTATATCTCTATAGGAGTGGGTGATGAGAAGGCGGAATTACAGCAGAGACTCTGTGTATGTATGTGGAGGCGTTGTGTTGCCAGGTTTGCTGCTAGTTAAATGTCTTTGTTTCAGCAGCTCCGATGGTGATTCCCCCGTTTTACTGTTGTTGATACTGAACAGCTGAGCGCCTCTCTAGTGTAGATATAAATCAAGATACCGGAGAAACGAGCCGTGTGATACCGGGAAACGTACAGATGTTGTTTTCAAAATAAAAGCATAAAACATACATTCGGAAAAAGGTAGAAGAAAATTAAGTATTCAGGGTCTTTGTTCTGCTTTCAAATGATGTTAAACGTCCTCTATCAGTCGCACTCAAATACATTACTTACTTTTATTAATTGTTGTATGGCCTACTATATTGTAGTGGGATTTACACGATGCTTTTATTCAAAATTCAAGATTCAAGCCTTTTATTGTTATTGTGTAGTACAACGAAATTAGATTGTGACAATCCCATATAATAGATAATACAATATAAAATATAAAAATACAATGTATATTGATGAGATGACAGTTTTGCCAGATTATTGAACAAAGTGTCCATCAGGTAATTACATAATTATTGCACAGTGTGATCAGTATATATTATTACACATATCCGTAACAAGGTAGTTTTCCGTTTGTTCTAGGTTACCTAATTTTATTTATTTTTATTTTTTTCTTGATTATAATGATAAAAGCAAAGTCAAAGTAAGACTAAGCTTTAGGTTTACCTACATTTAATTTAATTTAATTTTAATCAACTCAATTCAATTCAATTCAATTTGCTTTATTGGCATGACTGTCAGGTGAACAATATTGCCAAAGCGTCAATTCAATAATAAATAAAAATTAAAAAAAAGAACAAAATAAAAACAAGAACATATATATATACATGTATACAATTCATTAAGCAAATTACAATACATAGATATTGATATGGATATTTATAGATATCAAAAAAGTTTGTTGTGTCAATAAAACAAACAAACAAATGAAAAAAAAACAATTAATAACAATATATTGCAATATCAAAGGATAAATGTAAAAAAACAACAACAAAAATCACTCAAGCAGTAACACTCTCTCGACCTTTATTTTGAGAGTACCAACCGGAACCCGTATGTAGTATTGTGTCTGGCTTGTCTCTGTGCAGAGAGCATGGATGAGGGAGGGAGGGGGTCTGGATGGAGCTGGAGATGCAGATTGGGGTTGGTAGGGGGGTGTATTGTTGCGGATGATTTCAGTCCAGTTCAGACCAGTTCCAGCGCTGCTCTTCATTCACCGCAATATACTTTGTGTTATTGTTGTTGTCAGTGTGCAGGCTGTGATATATTCTACTGATTAAAAAACACTTTATAATACAAGTGAAGTCTGCATGTCACATAGTCTGTTTATTGTTCATGGTCCTCAGTGCTGCTGGGGGCGATGAGTCACATGAAGTTCTTCATCAGACAAAAACAGTATGACAAACAGGAGGACATTGTTAAATTCTTCAATAGTTATTAGCAGTATATAACAGAATATAATGAAAAACGCCTGCTAATGCGAGTAATTTCTATTATGTATTAAAATCAGGTCATGTTTGTATGTGAACCCTTTAACATCTGAAGTTCCCACATTAGGCTACACAATAACATAGCACATATTTTCTCACTTTTTTTCAATAAGTTATTTTATTGTTTTGACCTTTGCAGTAAAGTAGGCCTAAATTTGTTTTAGATATTCGTGAATTATACAAATTAGACTTCATTTTGTATTTATCTCGAGGGTTTATTGTTATTTTTGTATGTATATTTATGATTTTATTATTCATTCCTGGTGCGGTTCTCCACAGTGTAATAGCAGGCTATAATAACCCTATAGAGGCTATAACATATGTGCAGGGGCAGTTGCGCTCGCGCTGACAGCTGTATGACACCGTGAATCTCGCGCCGCGCTGGTTCGAACCGGCTGGAGCTCGGCGCTGCCTTCACGTGCAGTGAGGTTTTCTGTAAACACACCCTTGTTTTGACCAAAGTAGCTTTGTTACACTCGACAGACATCCACTTTAACAGTGAAACAGTCATGTTTCCATACAAACAAAGGAATATAAAGCAGGTAGTTGTGTCATGTCGAGGTGTTTTTAAACCAACAAATGACGGTAGATTACATGTGTTTGTTTGTTTTTATCTGAGATTTGTTGACATCGAAATTTAGAAAACTGGGGTTAATGCATTTGGAAACTCTAGCGTCAAACTCATAAACTCTGTATTGATTTTCTTTAACGTTAAAGCCCAACAGAGTCATAATTACCTAACAATAAAGAGCCTCCACAGTCTTTCCCCACGGGGTCTGAATGCAACATCAACCTCACGTGTAGCTGCTGCACGAGCTATGTCACTGGCAGCCAATAGGAGAAGAGCTGATAAACCGTGGAGCCAATCAGATGAGTCAGGGGGCGGGACTTATTAATATTTATAGGAGGGCTTATATATATATATATATATATATATATATAT
>CAKAOH010004386.1:0-10960 GCA_916701665.1 Sebastiscus tertius
GTGACGGTGGGGTTTCCTCTCCTCCGCCAATTCGATTAATGCCTCCAACTCCTTGTAACTAAAATTGAATGCCCGTCTTTTTTTTGTCCATGACAGCTAGCTAGCAAGTGACAAGTGAGAGCCATTGATACTTTGGCTTGTCCATCTCTCGATTAGTTTACCGGTACATTCTAAGTAAGGGATAATGTACAGCGAGCTAGTCATTGTTGTGAAGTAAACCCAGACAGGACGATGCGGCACCCAACGCAAAGTGAAGGGGTCTTGCTTCGCCCTGAGGGGGTTTATTTCACAACAGTGACCAGCTAGCTGTACTTTATCCCGCTTATTACACAGCTACTTACTTAAGAAATCAATATTTGACTCATGAACGGTCCACCAGAGTCCGACATCAGAACTGCGCCCATAGCAACTGTCTATTATACATAGCAACGGTCTGTTATAAAGAAGTAACAGACCGTAGAACAAAGCCGTGTAATAAAAATAGATACTGACATGACAGGATGTGTGCCGATTGAAGAATCAAATTTACAGTTATAGTTAGGATTTTTTAAGTTAAGATTGGAGGTCTGAGATAGGATAGGACACACAGTCATGAGTTGAGGAATTGCTTTTGTAATAGGATAGGCTCTTTCCTATCTTTGCAACTTAAATTAAGATAAAACAAGTAGCTGGGATATTTTACTGCAATGAAGCCCCAGGCCTTCTGTAAGTACTCGATGCTACCGCAAGTGTCAAAAGTCTCTTCCTAACCCCAAAACCCTTTCTTTGAAACTCTTGGTTGGTTTGGTCTCGCTTGCAACGGTTTCTGAGAAACGCTCTTGCAACACTTTTTCCACAAACAATAGTTGCTTCTGTTTCTTATGGATATGGTTTCCATCAAATTCATAAATAGAAAAAAATATTTAAAGTTGTGTACAAGACTATTGGGGAGATAATTTATCATTTGGTATACTGCCATCAAGTAGTTCCTATTGTAAATAGGCCAGTAAAAATAGTCTTTTTGAGGTAGTTTTGCATGCAGTACTTCTACTGACCGAGTATGATTTCACATAGGAGAGGTGCTCCGACAGCTTGAGTATCCAGTGGGGGTCATTCACTCAATTGTGAGTCATTTGAAAATGTTCAATACTGGAGACAATATGATACCTGAGTTTTGGCACTGACACCAAAACTGTTTTTTTTAAATACTTTACTTTTAAATGTACCAAAGTCTTCAATGCACTTAAATTGTCTCAACAATAGCAGCTGTACAAAAACTTTGACTGCAAAAAACGTTATGATTAAGATCAGGAAACATTTGATCAGATAAGTAAACAAGACTATGAGTCATTTGATGCCAACTGTTGATACTTGACAGTTTTCGATACTCATACTCTATTCTATTCAAGCTGCATAATATAGCAATGTTTTCTTTTTATAGTCATTGCAATGCCAACTTGCTTAAACACATCGCAAAAGAGATATTGCACTCGGGAATTTTTTGAGTTAGTTAAAAGAGAGTACCAGTAGAAAACTGCACTTTAAAATGTAAATGTCATTCTTTTTTATTGTTTGTGCCTTTTTGTGTTCAGTTTAATTTTTTCAATGAAATAATGTTGGAAATAATTTCTTTTCATTTTTTTAATTCAACAAGCAATTTGTTATATTATATAACCAGCAGTATATAGAAAGCAGCAGTTTATAATATCAGTTTATTTATCGCAAGTAGTATCATTATCGTGATATTCAACAACGTTATTGCATATTTTCCTCATATCATACAGCCTTAGATTCTTTGGACACATTTCAGTCATTTCTCAAAAATACTGAGCTTCGATCCCCAGTGGTAATCACGAGGGTGCTGAGACCGTGCTGAAGCAGGGATTTCTGGGAGTCAGATGATGAAAGATAATGTCGCTTGCAATTAACAGAGTGGCAGGTCGGTGGGCGCTGCTGGCCGCCACCTAATGCCGAGCAGTTGACTCAAGCTGAGATAGCATTGGGATGACATAACATTGAGTCATCTGACAAAAGTTGTGGAACACAGTGTGTTGTTTTAATGTGACGTCTGTGAGGGAGGAAGCATCCCAAGTAAGGGAAAACATGACTCATGCTGGCCACGTGAAGACTGCATGTGGGGTGGCGTGTGTGTGTGTGTGTGTGTGTGTGCGTGTGTGTTTTTTACCTCCAGAAATAATGGCACATCAAAAACCGACTTAATTTACAGAGTAACCAAAGAAGCTACTGGAATGAAACGGCTCTATAATGAGATGTCGTGTGATTGCTGGATGAAAAGCGTGGCGTTGCTCGCTCACATGCTTGCTAATATTAGTGTGGTGGTGGAAAGATTCATGCAGGAGAGCAAAACATCCTGACTGATCAAGTCCAGACAGATTAGTTTAGCTGTAAATCCAGCCGAGGTCTACAAAAATCCTAAAGTGACCTCTCTCTCTTGTACTCCCACTCCTTTTTCCACATATCTCACATATTTTTTGATTGCCTACATATGAGGTCATTTAGGAGGAATGTTGCCGTAACTAGTAATTCAATAGAATAAACACGGATTATTATAAAGGGCAGCTCTCCTTGGGCATGTGGAGGCAAGGTGTGGTAATGATAGTAGTGCACGGAGTTGAATGTGGTGAGCGACGATTCATATACGTTTCTCAGAAACAGCCACAGGTGGTTAGACAAAGTGTTTGCAGCTACGCTTTTTGTGCGTGTGTGTTTTTGATTGAGTTGTATGTAACACCACACACGGCATACTCTCAGCCCATTTTTGGATGCAGGCAGTTTTGTAGCTTTCTGTCTGGCCCAGTGATATGTCACATGCCATACCGCTGAGTGCAAACACTTCCATTTATATTCTGAACCGGCGTTTCTTCATCTCCTTTAAGGGAGTTAATATCTTTTCTTTGTACTGGAAGAGTGAACCGTATGACAGTAAGCTCTTTCTTACTGTAGGGTTTGCAGCTGTGCATGTCGGGGCAGGTGATGATGAGTGTATTGTTTGTTTAACTCTGTAGGAGAGAGTCACCTGTTGATTTCTCACAGAGCAGAACCACAATCGAGTGCAAATAAGCCTTTCATTGCTTTTCACAACATGAATTCTAACCAGAAAAGTAAAATATGAATATATAAACAACAAATGTTCAAAGATGCAGGAGAAAAACTTTTCAGCACCATGTCACCTGGAGAAAAAAAAAAAAGCAGGCATCTTTATGACTATCGCACTAAATTTTAAATAGCAAACAATTCTCTTAGACCTGCTGTTTTTGTGAATGATTTCACAGTCTGCTTGTGAATCATCCATCCGGTTGGCAACATCAGCATGCACAGAAATGAAAGAAAACGGCTTGTGTTCCGCGTGCTTCTCCAAACAGCATGCAGCATAGCCGTAAAGCAAAATACTCTTTTGATAACAGGTAGCTGTCATTCTGATTTCTTTTTCAGATTTAGTATAGAGGCTGGTGCTGCACTCACATTGATATCTATTTCGTGTGAGCGTGCTCCAGTAAAAACTTAACAGTGATGTTTAAAACAATAGCCTGCTTGCAATAAGCACAGTACCACAAAGGCGGTGTGACTGTGCCTTATTTCCCCTTTCCCACCACCACCACCACCACCACCCTTTACCCTCATTTGACTCTTGTGCTGCTTGTGCTGAAGCCAAGTTTATATAAATGTTATAGGATTTCCTTCTTTGGTCTCCTTATGAAAAGTTAATGTAACAACTTAAGCTGTGTATAGATTGAGAAGAGCAGATTTATGTTTAAGAGGGCTGGAGCTCGTCCGCCAACTTGTTCAGATGGGTTGTAGAAACCGTTTAAAGGGGAAACACCACCTTAATTAAGAATTACAATATGTTATTTCCAGTTTGACGTTTTGGCCGTCGCCATCTTGGTTCTTTGTAACCAGAAGTGACACCAAAGGGTGGAGCTAAGTACAAATGAACGCTGAAAAAGACATATTTAGGCAGCCAAAATGGTAATAATTAACTGTCATGAATCGAAAACACACAGTTGTAAGATGACAACTCCCAGACCGGACAACGCCGTGGTAGCGACCTGTCAATCACAAGGTAGCCACACCCTAAAGCATCCCCTACTTTATGGTCTATTTTACTCTAAATGGGACCATAATTTACTAAATGAACATCACGCTGTATTGAAGAAGACTTGAAACTAGCGATTGAGACCATAAACTCATGTTTACAATGTTTGCTGAGGTAATAAAACAAGTGAGAAGTAGAGTCATTTTCTCATAGACTTCTATACAATCAGACTTCTTGTTGCAACCAGAGGAGTCGCCCCCTACTGGCTATTAGAAAGAATATAAGTTTAAGGCACATTGGCTTCACTTTTCAGACTCGGAGGTCACCCACTGACCAAAACACTATCAGATGTGCCCAGGTCATGAGCAGGGTCGGGTAACATACATTGACTGTTTGAATCAACCCCAAATGGAAGTTTACTGCGTCCCTTTGTTGTTTTGAGAGGACGATAACTGTGATAAGAAAACATTTAAAGAGAACCTTTCAGAGATTGGCATTAACTGTTCATTCTGTGTTTTCTGCTGTAGCTCTCCTTCTACGTGCATCTTTCTCTTTTTCAGATGTCACCATGCAAGTGTACATACCTAATTACATGTCTTTACTTGTTGTTGGACCTCAGTGAACATCAAACTCTTGCCAGATATAGCCCATCATAAGTACATTTCTAAATACGGTTTTGTGTGACCAATCAGTTATGAATTCAGCTGGCCTTGTGGTTGGTGCCTGTGTAGCACTCAAACAAGAGGTCGTAGTGTGTTGAGCATATATAAATCTTCACAAGATTATTTTTCCTTTGTTAGTCAACTGTAAGGTCAGGTTTCTCTAGTCTGTGGAAGTTGGCATTTTATGGTAGTAATAGTACATAATTAAAGTTATACAGACATCAGAGTGATTACTTAAGACACGGTGCTGTGCTACATGTTATATGTCCTCGCCTGCTGGTTGTTTTTTTTCTACTGATGGTGGCAGGGTGTGAAGCTGGGCATATTGGCTGTCCTTACATTATTCATTGTTCCCAGAGGGTGGATCCTAATGTTTTTGGTGACTGTTAGGGGCCGTTCACACGTAGCATCTCTAAAAATGTGTGGAAAACGCCAGTCATGATGACTAAACTGAACTCAGTCCAAACAAAGACAAATGGATTTCCAGCACCGTCAATCCCTTACAGCAACATTACTGCTTGATTTGTCTGTGTCAAGTTGGCTGACCTTTCAACCGGATGTTGTGACGTTTTTGGTCAGAAAGGATGAAGCCAGTAAAATAGTTCGTGAGACAGATCACAAAGCTCCGGGTAGCCCTGCAATAAAATGATTAACTTTTCCATATATTTACCGTAGACTGATATTTACGGAAAAAAGTAAAGATGCCTGCCGGCTGTGATTGGTTGTTCTTCGTCGTGCAGTGCACGCTGCGGCGTTCCAATAGTCAAACTATTTTTATCTCGGTTGCAGCCATCACGCCCTGAATAAAAGTCGCTTGGGAACGCATGCACGTCGCGACAGCGTCACTCCCACGTTTGAGCACGCCTGCCACACATCTACATTGACTACAATGGATTTAAGGGCACAAAAAACGTGCCATGTGAACGGCCCCTTAGACCACCACCATCAACCCAAACTCATACTTGTGCATAAGCAATATCTAAATCTGATGTGTACCCAGAGGATGAACCATTTCAATGTAGACACTCTAAAAAGCATTTTCTCTTGTGCCACTCTCAGGCAAAAATTACAACTTCTTACACAAGATAATATCATAAAATGTGTGGCTTGTGTGAAAAGTGCATGCATGCTTCGAGGGAGATAACCTCCTTTGAGGACAAACTCTACAGTTCTTTATCCTCAAATTATACGCATCTACAGATGTTAATTAGATATATTTAAATGTCTAATCAGTATATTGTTTGTGCCATCCGACACTTTTATATTGTGGGATATGATGAACATTGCAGCACCAAAGGTCACCAATGAGGCTTTATGTTTTTTAGGCTTGTTTGATGGATAAATACGATCCTTTTGCTGAGGTAATTTACTTGAATCTGGCTAAATGCCATGCAACACACCATAGGAATGTTCATGCAAAAGGAAGTTCGGGATCTCCAAAGACACTCCCAACCATCTGGGAAAGCTCAAGAGACTAGCAGGTCATCCCTCTCGCTCCGAGCTAATGAGAAACTAATGACTATCCAGGGAGGGAGACTACTCTTCATCAGCAATAGCTTAAAAACATTAATGCAACATGAGGCACAACAGGATTATTGTATATTTTTGTGGGTGATTCCATCCTCATGACATATGTTGTTGTACCGGTGTTTTATAAGAAACATAGTCAGTAAGAAGAACTAATAGGAGCAGACTTACTGTTTCACAAATGGCTTCACACACATCTTTCACCACCATTTCACCTTCGGTTTATGTCTGTTTGTGTGACTTTCAGTGGCCTTTACCTGTATACACACTGAAGTTGGCTTGGATACACAGTCACACTAACACTCACACGTATATCAATACTAAGACCTGAAATAACATAATGGATATCACACCTTTTGTAAGCGTGCTTCCTCATTCTGCATATGTCTTCTGTGTATCAGCTGTCATAATGTGTTTTGTTATAAATTAGTTCTCTGTTTTGCTTTTCCAAAATAACTCTTATCACTTGCAATGTTTTTTGAAGAATTATGTTACTGTTTACTCAATAATTTCCTTGATCAGTAAAAGAACAACTTTATTCCTGATTCGGGGCTGTATTGTGACGTTATCTGGCAGGACAGCAGGACGCCTTTCTCAAGTCAAGAGAAATGACAGTGATTGTTAGAATTTATCCATCCAGCTTATTCACTCACCCCCTGACTCCTATGCAGCCTTGAATGCGACAGTAATGGCACGTTTCGACCAAGCAGTCCAGTTCAGTTCAGTTTGTTATACATAAGAATGATTTTTTTTTTGTGTTTCCATTTTCAAAAGTTGTGGATGGTACCACCTTGGTCAAGGTCCTAAGCGAGCTGAGCCGATACTAGAAGGTGGTGTTAAAACACTGCAGACCCCTGATTGGTCAGAGTAAATCATCGTTAGCACGACACGGGACATCCTGAAGAAACCCATCATTTTGAAATAGCCAAGCTGCCGAGGAGCTCCATGTGAGAACAGTTACCAAGAAGCTCAAGTGAGCCATTATCATTTGTAAAGCTTATAGCAAAAGTCTTTTAAGGTGATGAGATAGAAACCAGACCTGGCATTAATATGCATCCTCGGTGATCGGATCACAAGTGGACAGCTATAAGTACGTCTGTTCACACCTGGCATTGGAATACGTCTTGAGTGACCACTTGCGATCCGATCTCACTTCCCAGCTCTATATGCAAATAAACACGTAGTAAACACACGGCTAATACAGCAGACGTTGTCACATGATATTACATGAATGTCAGTAGTAATAATCTACATATTCTTGAATTTGGGTGCATTTTATTAACATTTTTATAACATCAAAATATAAGGTTATTGTACTGGCGGACCCCGGGGACCTCTGCGCCACCGGCACCGCTGCCTTTGCCAGGCAACAGCGGGGCACGGAGCTTTAGAGAGTGGGGAGGAGAGAGAGCGAGCGGGCGTTCGGGCGGGTGTCAGCTCCGTCCAAAGCAGTGGAATAAAAACACAGACACATCTTCGACAGTATGATAATAATGCACTTTGCGTGCCTAGTCTGATAGTCTGTAGATATGTAGCCTATAAACAAGATATATTTTAATAAAATACAGTTGTACCGACAGAATACAATAGAACTCAGAGGCTGTTTCCATGTTGCGAGGCAGATGAGCGGTCACGTCTGCCTGTCTATTCACATGAGGAGCTCAGAGACCCCGCGGATCCCAGCAGGGCGCCGATTGAGTAGGCGGTCCTTCGGTGTGGCACAGGACACATTTGCGTACACACTGCTAAAAGAATGTGGCCATATGCGGCCCAGACCACCTCTGGATGTGTTCTGAAAGATCAGATCTCAATGTGTCCTCAATACGCCTTGAGTGCGTTCACACCTGTACTTAGAGCTGTCAACTTGTGATGCGATCACTGAGGACGCATGTTAATACCAGGTCTGAACAGGGCCATAATTGTAGGCAGTATGGTGTCGGTGATCAACAAGTTCCTTTTCACCTTCACTGAAGCATCGTCTCTGCTGTGTGAAGCAGAATTGATAGCTGGAGGCGAAGGTGTGACTCCGAATGTTTGTTACCTACATTACAGATCTGAGATCAGATGATAATTTGAGCCATTCCTATCTCGCTCTCTCTCTCTCTCTCTCTCTTTCCCTCTCCCTCTCCCTCTCCCTCTCCCTCTGTGTGTCTCCCTGCAGCCACAAGGAAGATAATAATACTAATGAATACTAAAGCATGTTTCCACAAGTCAGTAAGTAAGAAACCATCAAAAGAGCAGAGAGTTATTATCTTTTATAATCATCGACTGAAAACATCTGTGTGTACTGATGACGCAGTGGATTCTGAGGACAAATATGTTTTAGTTTTGTTTTTAACTTTCACTTATGCAGCATTGCAACATTGGTTTCCTATGACTGGGTGTTTGGGTACACTGGTGCAAAATAGTCAGTAAAAAACATATAATGTAAATTTCAAAGGTAGGGCTCAACCTCACTTATCCGTTCTCAGATTGATAACAGGAAGGAGGCGATGACTATATCCGAATGATTACTAATATCACAGCCTGTAGAACGACACATTACAGTAGTATGCAGATTCTAAAGAAATTGTCTGTTTAAACATGACTGATAACAACTGATGAAGATGTTAAAGCAGACATATAGGTACTAGTTGCATACAGACTCATGGGTTGATTGAATAAACTACTTCCTGTGTACATAAATGATTTATTTGATGCTGCAGCAATTATCATAATAATCAACAGCATGTGTCTTAGCAGCTTCGAGATAGCATTAAGTATCGAATGTCTGGTGATATTTATAATCTTGTTTACTTATTTGCTGAACAGAAGGTTCCCGAATTTAATTAAAATAGACTATTTTATTTTTTTAAGGTTGCTTTTGTTTAGAGACATTTCACATTTGAGAACTTCAACCTCTTTTACCAATAAATTAAAATGACATGTTTATATTTAGAGCTGCAACGATTAATCGATTAGTTGTCAACTATTAAATTAATCGCCAACTATTTTGATAATCGATCAATCGCTTTGAGTAATTTTTTAAGAAAAAAAAAGTCAACATTCTCTGATTCCAGCTTCTTAAATGTGAATATTTTCTGGGTCCTTTACTCCTCTATGACAGTAAACTAAATATCCTATGACAGTAAACTAAATATCTTTGAGTTGTGGACAAAACAAGACATTTGAGGACGTCATCCTGGGCTTTGGGAAACACTGATCGACATTTTCCCCCATTTTCTGACATCTTATAGACCAAACAACCAATCAATAATCAAGAAAATAATCGACAGATTAATCGACAATGAAAGTAATTGTTAATTACAGCCCTAAACTTAACCATCAATAATTAAAGATGACTAGAATTGGACAAATCTTTGCCAAATAAACCACAAAGATAGCATCAAATCAGTGTGTTTGTCTTCTAAACCGCCTCACTATTCCAGATTAAGTATCAAATGCTGTATGTGGTTCAGCTTGTCGTGTTTTCACAATTTGAAAATATACATACATTTGTCTCAAGCACCTGCTCAGGTTTCTTTTAAGGCTCTTCAGCCGAGACATAAAGCATTTTCTGACATTTTATAGACCAAACCACTAATCGATTAATTGAGAAAATAATCGACAGATTAATCAACAATGAAAATAATAGTTAGCTGCAGCCCTATTTATATTTCTTAAAGTAGGGTATTGGAGAAGTATTGTTCTGGTATCAGTACCAAAACTCTACTTGTTTCATGTCTTCGCAGCCTTTTATTTGCCTGTAATGCTTTTGAGAACATCATCAGCAAGACTCACAGGAATCTACATGAACTCTCAAGGTTAACACAGTGAGGCCTGAATGACAGTGATCTAAAATCAGCTGATGGTGGCAGTCATGTACACCCCCCCCAATGAACTTCATTGTAATTGCCAGAAAAGTAGGTCAAAGGTGAGAAATATGACGGTATTATGTTTCAATAGAGCCAAACTTGTTTGATAGGAGAAGTTTTCTGCTTCGTCCCCTCGGTCGTCTCAAATGTCACCTGAAAGCGAGGTTTCCTCTGTATACATGTATGTTGTTTACATAGAAAACACTGGAGATCAGACCACAGAGACCCTGCAGGTTACAGCCCCATGGAGGCACGCTATCGGCACCACCAGCAGTCAGACGACCTGTGTGTGTGTGTGTGTGTCCTCTTAGCATTTCTACTGAATCATTCATATACAGTACTGTAGTAGCTGTAGCCATAAGCAAGGCATCTAAACCTAAACTGCTCAGTGGCCAGCTGTATCGGAGCGTGTTAGTAATAGAGGAGTTCAGATCGATGAAAAAAGGTTGTTTCCTGTATGATTTGTATTTCTACTTCTATGTTATTTTCAGATCGTATTCAGTTTGTTGGTGAGCGGCTAGTTTTAGCTCAGTTATTAATTTGTCTTTTGTTTAAGATGTTTTTCAGGAGGTGTGCTTTGTGTAGCATGTTGGTGGTACAATATTAGCTTCAGTGCTGCCCACTCTTAGTGGATTAGTCAACTAATCGGTCGTTTCGGTCTTAGTCAGCTAAGATTTCTTTAGCCAGTCATTTTTTATGTTTTTTTCATGCTGAATAACTTATTTCCTAGAAACTTATGAGCACATCTCTGGTAAACACAAGATTTAAAGTTGTGATTCTTTGTGGAGAAACTCGGTTTTACAGATCGGTCAATTAAATCAACTAATCGATTAGTCGTCAAAATCGAATGAATGTTAGTTGACTAGGAATTTCTTTGGTTGAGG
>CAKAOH010004387.1:0-104066 GCA_916701665.1 Sebastiscus tertius
CATGGATATAGAATGTGGTATATCATGGTGCTCGAAGATGTGACAATAAATTGCACTTAAAGGGAGCTACAGTGTGCGGACCTTTTTCTACGTTTTTCTCTCAGTAGATAAACACAGTAATCCACACAGATCTCTTAAAATCTAGTGTTTATTAAAGACCAAAGCGTAGCATTATTATCGTGATGCTAGAGACGGGAGTTGTAATTTTCTAGTAATGACTGTTGATTATCTCATTCCCTACTAAGGGACCCAAAAACAAACTGTAAAAACAACTGATCTATAAACTGATGAAGACACTAATGACATTTTAGTCCCGACTGTTTTTTGCTGTTAAATCTTCCATCTATATATATTAAGTTGTGTCAATGTTTACCATGAGGCCATCATAATGTATTATCCTGCTACTACCATAATGAATCATCCTTTGTATTGCCATCCCTCAGTACCTTGTTGTTCTGTGCGTGTGTGCATGTGGATTTGTGGATGTTGAAAGAAATACAGGACACACATACACGAGCCCTAACCAAAAGCACAAAGCAGTGATGATAGCTCATCCTGTTTAGGCCAGATACACTTACAGTGCCAGCCTGGCTCAAGGTCCTACCAGGTCTAAATTACCTCGCTGTAAAATACAGTAGAATGGACTCGCACATTATCTTACGTAGGTGTGTGTGTGTGTGTGAGATAGGGGTACAGAACAGTCCTAGACAGTGCGTGACGGTGACCGCCTTTAATTCCAGCCGTAATGTGCAGGTGCAAAATGCCGCAGTAATAGTAAAACGCAGGCCACTCCCACCTTACTCCTCTTTCGACCTGTTTCACATATTATCTTATAGTATGTAAGGAATAATCCTATCTGACAATCTTCACTATAACTTCGTCCTGGGCTGTCACTTTGTGTTATACCACTGGCTGTAATGTTGTCCCGCTGTGTGACCCAGTGGTTCCCAGCCTCTCCTCCTGTTCTCCTGAATAATGAAAGACACGAGCCGTCATCCTGACTGTACTGTTGCTTCGAGGCCAGCTTGCCTGTCTCCCAGGTGCTGCTGCCATTGCTGCCATTCCACACATGGTTCGCCAACTGCCAGCGAACACCGTTGTATCAGTTTACCTTGCTGCCCATAATCCAAATCTACACACACGTTTGCCCATTAAGTGTGGGTCATTGTGTTTTCGCGTTAGCTGTGTTTGTCTACTTATTGCACACGAGTAGGTGTTATTTCTTTCATGCAGTGGATCTGTAAAACAGCATGTTAGTTTTACTGTTAGGTGGTTTCTGTGCTAGTTTTACCACCACAAGCTGCCAGTGCTATGATGATGATGGTTTAAGGTGACTGCCATTCTGTGCTAATCCTGTTGTAATATCTCCCTGCTAATGGAATATTCATAAATAAAATTAGATTGGAAATAAGATTGATTGGATTATATTCACCAGAAGTATAAAACATGCTACCTGTGTCCTTTATAAATTAAAAAGAAAATACCACTAATTTGTGGGAGAATGTCTTTATTCTTTGATTTTTGGGTTGCTGGAAAAAAAATAAAAATAATGACTGACAATGACCGATATATTTGACTTCAGGACATCTCTGACTGAAAATCAATCTTTTTTACTGTATCAAGTTAGAGATTTTCTGAAGTAAAAGTCCCTAGAAGTGTATGGTTTTTGAATTAGTACCCGATATCATGATAGTATTGAATCAGGAGATAAGTGTTTCGTCCCAGCCCTAATTCTCGATACTAATTCGATACCACAGCAAAAACCCAAAGTAAAACAATAAATCCCACGTACTTCAACAGCCACTCCTTTATTACTGTTTGCATACTGTTTTTTTTTTGGTTAGTTAAACAGCTCATAATTCCCTCTCTATTATCTATTTTCTATTGCTGTGAAAACATCTCCTTCAAACAACTGGATTTATTCAAGATTCGCGCCAAACACTACATTTTACAAGATTACATTTGAACACATCATGATAACGTTAGAATTTAACTTCGCCCAATATCAATAGAGCCCGAATGCATCATAATGTAATCATTGGCACCTCCTGCTAACGTTAGCTGTTAGCTCCGTGCAGGACTGTGCTGCTTACAGGCTGCTAACAGCTAACGTTAACTAGCTCTCATTCCACTGATTTCAACACAGATTTGTTGTTCTCAATGTAGCATTATGTTGGACAAAATAGAGTCTATGGTGAGTTTACTGTGTCCCAAAAATGTTCTATCGTGTACTGTCACGTTTTCAGAATTTTGGAATCGACTTGGTACCAAAGTATCGGTTCTCGTGACCTCCTTATATTGTATATACAATTTTTAAATGTATTCATATGGAAATTCAAAGCCGTAAGCAACATACTGGATGGAGGTGTAAAGTAAACTATAAGAAATATTACGTTTATATTAATAAATGGGACTCTGTGTTTTCCAGACATGTTATTTAAAGCATTAATGCATTTTGCAGTGATGTTTGTGGTTTGGTTTGATTTGTTTCTGATTCGGTTCCTCTTCCTGTGCTTGTTTCTTTCTCAGGCCTATGGCTCCGGTTGTGATGTAGTGATCTTGGCCAGCGATTTTGATTGTGTGCAGATTATCCCGGGAGCTCAGAATGGAAACATACAGGTGGGCTGTGTGGAATGCTCCCACCAGCTTGGCAGGGTAAGTGTTGACTGCACTCTGAGACGCACTCCCACACGCAGTTTTCATTTTTCCGTGCAGCCAGAACACATTATCAATTACCCTGAGCTAAAAGAAGTCCATTTAGCCCTGCGTTTGCTCCTGTCTTGTATTGCCCATGCTCTCCTCTCCTCTTGCTATCCTGCTCTCTCGCACCACTCCCCTCCTTCCCCTCTCCTGTGGGAACGGCTGTGCAGAAGCACTGATGGGGTGAGTAATGTTGTGATGATGAACGCAGCTCTTTATTTTTAGATTGCTGCATCCTACGGAAACACAGTCTGCATCTTTGAACCTCTTTCTACCAACCCAAACAAACGCCACAAGGTGAGCATGAATGTCGGTATTTTAGACATATATATAGTGGTTTGAATCAATATGTAGTGAGCTTAATCAATAATATTGCATGGTGTGTGTCGCTCTCCTACCACTAACAGCAGCTTAACTATCAATGGCAAAAGACGGGACAGTTCTTCCTCGATGCCATCACCTACAACCTGGCCTGGGACCCGCAAGGTACGCCAATGCTTTCTGTGTTTAACTGATTCACTGACTGTCTGACTAAATTAATCCACACTACACGCAGCTCCCATTACAGCCCCTGTGGTTCGTCTGGAACGACACGTGTTATGTAAGAGTGACAGCGTGCATGTGGCTCTGTGTATTGTAGTAGTCGACGTGGGATGAGAGGTGTGTAACACAGTGCTTTTGTGTCCACAGGGAACCGTATCCTAGCAGCGACTGAGCGCCTCCAGCTGTGGGCTCCTCCGCTTGCAGATGCCCTGATAGAGGAGGAGGACGGACAGTTGACTGAGGACAAGCCCCACCCTGTCCTCAATGACTGGAACTGTGTCTGGCAGTGCAAGTACGTTTTTTTTAGCTCTTGCACATACAGTATTGTAAAAGCATCCGACATGATGCACATGGAAAAAAAAACCTTGCTGCTGCCAGGTTATGTACATTTGGTCAACAGCATAATCATCCAAGGATAATTTGATATAGAGCCAATACAGTTATACAGAGAGTTGCTTTTGAAGTAGATGGTCTCGTAGTGCTGCTTTGATGAAGCAAATATCCTGATAGCTAACTAACCAGTAGGCTGAGGGTGTTTTCATATTAGGTACGATTGATTTGTACCGTGCCCAAGTACGATTGCCGCCCCCCCCTCCCCAGCGTTCTTTTTTCTTTGTTCTTTATCAGTAAAGTTGTTCCGTAACCGAGTACACTTGCGTCATTATCCACGTGTGTTTGTTTTTGTCATTGAGATCAGCTGATCTATTTGCGGAGCATCAAAAAACACTTCATTCAAACTTGACAGAAACAAAATAAAACTCACCAAAACAGTCATCGTTAGTCTTTTCAACAATCACCAACTCTGGTTTGGTTGAAATGAAGTCTTATTTCACCAAGTTTGATGTGAAAATATGCCGACTATACACTCTGTTTCCCCCGCTGTCTCTCTCTCTCTGCCCACTGAGCAGCTGAGCGGCTCTTGTTCTTCTCTCTTCTCTCGCGTGCCTTCCCGGTGGCGTTGAAAAAATTCTGCCCTTTCAAAACTACACACTGACTGTTAACGTTACTCGCGTTAGCTAGGAGTCCACTTCCGTGTTTCAGTACAGTTGGCGTTCACACCTGATGCGAGCCGTACCCGAGTACACATATGAATCTCTGATGTGAATGTTGATGTGAGTGTCAAGTAGACCTGTGTGTCTTCATGTTCTTCCTTCTCTCCTCTTTCCTCTCTCAACTCGTGTTCTGTTGTCTTGTAAATGTGCAGTCAGTAAAAACTTTCTAAAGCCAAGGTCACAGGTAATTGTAAGTGAAAAAATACTTTGTTCATCTTTGAAAATACAAAATTTTGTTAGTTTTGTGATTGAATAGTGAAGTGTTTTTTTGAGGGCACAGTCGAATATTACATGTAAAACAGTAGCAAAATGTTTCCGTCTTTTTCTGTCAGCTGATGTTTTTAGTTTTTTTTCTGTCATGCAGTAAAGACTTTGTCCCGGCCCTTTGCAGACAAAATATTAACTTTAATTTTTTCCTCTTGAAGGTTGTCAAATTACACAATCTTTACTAATAAAAACGTATAGGCAGTTACTGATTATCCAAAGTCACCTGCACACATGAAAGGTTTGAATGCATTGTTGTAAGCCACTCTTTTGTAGGGCTGGGGTGATATGCTTGGCTCCCGATTTGGTACTATCACAATACTTGCCAATTCGATATGTATTGCTATTTTTAAGTATTGTAATATTACGATTTATTGCAATTTTTCACCCTTTTAATACTAGACCATGGGAAAAAGTTGAATCATACACTACTGGTACCTGTGTAATATGTCATAAATATGTGACAAAAAAAACACATAAAATTAAATTGTTAAATTTTTTTTAATTATTTTAATAATTTAACTTTAAAAATATATTCACAAAAGCAAAAGATAGGTAATCCTCTGGCTCCTCTGCGGTCACAGATTTCAGTGTAACACCAGCAACCAATGACACAGCAGGCCCTGGGGGTGGAGATACCTGTATGGAGAAGCATAAACAGCTCCAAATAGTGGGTTTATGGATATGAAAGTAACTGAAATCAAACCAAAACTATTTTTAAAAATCAAATAAATGTTTTTGATAATTTATTAATTATTACTAATTTGAAATATTTTATTAACAAAAAAATTGCACCTTCAGAGAAAGCCCTGATGGACCTCCTCTGAGCTTAACATGTCTAAAGCAAAGAAGCAATTATATTGATTCAGGCATTAAAGAATCTATTAAGAATCGTTAAAAATAAATAAATAAATCGTAGGTGAATCGATTTTCTTCCCCACCTTTACTCTTTTTGAGTCTGTCGCCTGTGCTTTAATCCGTGTAAACAGCCATGGACATAAACTGTAATACCATGTTAGTAATTGTCATCTGATGACTCATGTTCATGCCCAGGAAATGAACTAGAACAGGGAAGTGCTAACTCATGCACACAGTTACCACACATACCTATTGACAGCTGACAGGAGAACCACTGGTGTGTTTCTTCAGTGGTGAATCTCCCATGGAGAAGTGAATATAGCTGATATTGTTGTTTATGCTTGTGTTTCTCTCAGGACCGCTGCATCTGTTCACATTGCCAAGTGGTCTCCTGACGGGGAGTACTTTGCAACAGTTGGGAAGGTACATGATTCATGTAAACAACAACAAATTGTTGAACAGTTTCCATAATTGTACGGATGTGTTTATATAATATACGTTCACGCATGTGTTTGCATACGCAGGATGATTGTTTACTCAAGGTGTGGTATCCCACCACGGGCTGGCGTTCTGCAGTGGTGGTCCACGACCCCTCCGATAAAAAGCCCCTTCCCGTTAACTTCTCCTTTGTTTACCTGGCACATCCACGCTCGCTCACCGGTATGTCCTGGAGGAAGACCAGCAAGTACATGCCCAAGTAAGGAAGCACACACACACACGCACAGTCACATGGCCAGTGACATGTTTATTGTGTAGTATACAGCTCGAGGGCTAAGTTGCAACATGGATAGTAATGCAATAAAAAGAAATGATTTTCAGTAATGAAATACGTAAATAGATAGATAGTAACTTTATTGATCCCAAAGGAAATTCAAGCACCTAGCGCGCTATACGTTTATGATGAGGTTTACAGTGATATCAGTGTATGTTCTCACATGCAACATTGAAAAAGCTGTATTTACGCAAATTGTAGATTATGAAGGAGTGCACAATTTTGTGATTCACCCTTTGATTCTCACTCTCAGTAAGCAGGAATGTGACATTAAATACACATAATTTGTGTATTAGGCTTGTCACAGTTAAAACATGTTCACACTTGTATGAATTTTCCCAGAACACCATCCAGTATTGGTGTTACTGATTTTGATTAGCTCCACTTAGAGAGGACACTCTGCTAGGTGTGAAGCTTTGTTGAGTGCTGGTAGCTGACCATCACCACCAGTTGCTATGTGTCCACATGTGTGCAAATTAAGAACGGTGAATTGCTGGTGGATGAAGCCAGTCAGAGGAAGTTGTCTGTTTGTCTGTTCCACTGAGTGAATCAGTGATTTCATCAACTTAATGGGGCCTCTCTTTATAATTTCACTTTCCTTCGAAACAGTAATCACTGATTGTGTAAGAGTCTGCCTTCTCCTGCTGCTTTCTAGGGGTTCGGTGTGCAACGTGTTGCTGACGTCCTGCGAGGATGGTGTGTGTAGGTTGTGGTCGGAGACTCTGCTACCGGAAGACAGCCTGCTTGGAGGACAGATCTCTGAGAACAGTCACTCCTTCAGCTCCAGCCTGCCAGGCCTGGCAGGAAATAAGGACAAGATCCAGCACGCTCTGGAGGTACACTCACTCACTCCGTCAGATCTGACTGGAAATAATTCATAAATGGGAATATATTTCTGATTAACATACGCCTGTTCTCTGTGTTCTATTTCTGCTTATTAGTCAATCCACCACCTGAAACATCTGCGCCGTGGCCGGCGACGGTCCTCCGCTCTGGTGGCTCACAGCGAGCTGCTGCCCTCTCAGCTGGGCACACAGGACACACACACTCACCGCCACATCGCTCATCATGCCAACGCCTTGTGTCACTTCCATATCTCAGCCAGTATTAACCCCAACACAGGTAGCAACTGGCTCAGAAGCATTTCTATATTTCTTAACCATAAGATTCATACATAGTTGGACTATGGACCATATAAGACTGTTCTATAATGTTGTCTGTAATGTCTGCAATAATGACGCCATTCATAAACCAAATTGTATTTATGTTGCTGCATTAGTTAATTGCAGAGATCTTTTTAAAATAAATTTGATTATAGCTTATAATTGTCTTACAGTGTGTGTTTTTTGTGGCTTCATTGCAAAACATAATAAAATGGCGATCCAAACAGAATTAGTTTTGCATTTATGAGAAAGCAGAAATGGCTTCTATGACTGAAAGTACATGCATCAGTGAGCAGCACAGTCAGTGCAGCTGTGAACCTAGTCGAAGCTTGAGTCATATTTTATTTAGCCATTTCCTTTTTTACTGCTTTCATCCATGCATCTCTTTCTCCTCTTCCTCGGTCAGATATCCCATCAGTGCTGGCTGACTCTGCCGTGTTCAACCCAGACGATGGCTCTGGCGGTGGAGGCTTCGTCGTTCACTGGCTCAACAATAAGGACCTCAGCTTCACCTCCTCCATGGACCTCTTTATGCTGCAGCTCCGCAAGTTCTCTGAACAGCAGCTGGAGCAGACCACTGAGGACCCCCTGGACCCCGAAGGATCCCCTATGAAGTTTGACTTTGGTATGACCCCACAACCGGGCCAACGTGCATTCCTTAAAAACACATACGCTTAAAAGCAACATTAAAAGCACATTGTTTTTCTGGCTTTCTAGACCTGGACGAGATGTCTGACAAAGCGTCCTCGGAGCAGGGTGAGGAGGGCGAGCCGGGGGAGCAGGGAAGCACCAAGGCGTCCTCCCCGGGATCCAGCTCCAGCATGCCTCTGCCCTCCATGCTGCTGGAGAGGAAGATGGAGACTCTGATCACAGAGTGGAACAAGAGCCCAGACATGTTGTTCACCATCCACCCTACTGATGGGTCTTTCCTGGTCTGGCATGTGAAGTACTTGGACGAGTTCAACCAGGGCATCTTCAGACAGGTTCAGGTGAGCAGAAAATCAGGCCGGATGTTTGTTTCCACAAGCAAGTGAGAGATACGTTTTCCAAATTAGTGCTTTAGTGAATCACTTGCTCATTCGCTCACTCATACAGGCAGCAGTGTAGTTAAACTTTGTCTCAAATGTGAGGTGACTCAGCACTCCCCCAGCCTTATGTAAGACCCCTAATATTCCTTTTCTTTCCTGTGCATGTGGGCTATTAAAACTCTGTCGTGTCACTGTGGAGCCTTGCCATCCTAAAGGACAGCAGTGCGCTGCAACACGAGCAGGCTGAGGAGGACAAAACACAGTAGAGACCAGTAAAGATGGGATTGGACTTTGATCAGCTTTATTATAGCCACTACAAATAAGTCCACACAGGCCCGCACTTATTTTGATTACTTTGCATGGGCTGCAATGATACAGTATATGGACACATAGCTATCTGTCTTTATGATTGCAATAAGAGAACACACACGTTGGCATTGTATATAAGAGCTTTATATTGCCATGTACACTAGGGCTGCACAATTAATCGAAATTTTATCGAAATTGCAATATGGCCCACTGCAATTTTCAAATCATAGGTGGCGCAATATTTATTAAAGGTTAAATGTGTGGCAAAATACCATTTTAAATGAATTATTGTTGTGCTGTAGAGATGTCCTGGCCTACACATCATATTATACAGACTTAAGAAAACTTCTTTGTTTGGTACAGATCCCTGCAAAAATCACACCATAAGCATTTTAATGTTTTTTGGTGAAAATGAGAATAATGATGTGGAAAATATCATTGCCTCTAATCATATCGCAATTGCAATATCAGTCAAAAATAATAGCAATCAGATATTTTCTCAAAATCATCCAGCCCTAATATATACATATGAAGTCCATATTCTGTAGAAAGTGGTAGTGTATGTATGTATTATGCAGTAAGCTGTGTGTGTTTCTGGTTCATTTGTGAGCATTACCTAGAAGCCAAATATCCTCTTGCTAATGTAGCTGCTGATGAACGAGAGAGATGACATCACATTGGTATAAAGAGCTAATTAGCTCTCTATAGAGCTGAAGGACTGTAAAGAATATATGGCCGTAGTCCTGATGTTTTTTTATTTCCCTCCAACTCTCCCATTAGGTGTCCTTCTCCTCCCGTATCCCAGTGGCGTTTCCTACAGGTGACGCCAACTCGCTGAGTAAAAACATCCTGATGTACGCCTGCACTCTGAGTGAGGGGGAGGCTGCCGGTGCCGGGGAGCAGGGGAGGACGGTTCAACGCGTCTCCCACTCTGCTTCAACCTCGGCCTGCCTGGGTTCACCCGCACTGGCCCCCTCTTTCTTCCCTCGCCTCGGCATCAGTCCTGCTGTCATGATGGTCTCCAAGCATGTTGATGGATCTCTCAACCAGGTACAAGATTGAGAGCTTAGAATGTACCATTTCTTTCTTCCAGGGTCAATGCATGTTTTCAAAAGATGTTTCCAAAAACCTCCTTCAACCCTTTCTAAAATGTCACACCAACACAAATAATTCCATTTCCTAATCAAATGAATGTATTGTACTTGTATGTTTGTGTATTATCCGCCTTCCCAGCCCTCTCTAATTGTTTTGGTTCCCTCTGTCTGCAGTGGGCAGTGACATTTGCGGAGCGCTCTGCCTTTTCCAACGTACTGACGGTATCACACAAGTTCCGTTACTGCGGCCACCGCTTCCATCTTAACGACCAGGCCTGCCACACAGTGCTGCCGCTGCTGCTGACCTCCTCCCACCATAACGCTCTGCTCACCCCTCCCTCGGCCCCTAGCAGCCTGGAAGGAGAGCAGCCGCCTACCTTTCCCATACCAAAGGGACTTCCCAGGTAGAGAAAGAGCAGGGAGGAAAGAGATGAGGAGAAGAAAGAATATGCAAAGAGCACATTGATGCCTATTGCAGCATGCTGCGACACGCTTTCAGAAATGATGTTGTCTTTCTAACGACGCATTCTTTTTCCATTAGCAGGAAGCAGCTTCGTAATGCAGCTACAAGGACCTTCCATGACCCCAACGCCATCTACAGCGAGCTCATTTTGTGGAGGGTGGACCACATTGGGCCGCTGTCCTGCACCGGAGGGGTCTCTGAACTGGCCCGCATCAACTCCCTGCACACCTCTGCCTTCAGCAATGTTGCTTGGCTGCCTACACTAGTACCCAGCTCTGTTCTCGGTAAACACACCATGCATGTTTATTATGGGCGTCAGTTTTAACCTCGGTGATTCTTGTTATGCGTAAATTACCAACAACTTTAATATAAAAGTGGAAGTTTGACTGCTGAATCATCTGAGCTTCTGCTTTTGGTTCACTATTTGTCAGGCGAAACTGTGCCAAATATATGCACAGTATATGATGGCATTTAGTCCACCTGCAATGCTATGCAATAGTAAAGCTTAGCCAGTTTTGCACGTCAGATTTGTACTAAAAAGTTAATTATTCCATACTTTATTATTGCCTACCAACTAGGGCTGTCAGAGTTCATGTGATAACAGCCCATTAATACAAGTTTATTTTAATGCCACTAATTTCTTTAATGCATTAATACAACTAGCGATTTTTAGGCTGTAGCGGGCTCAGTTTTAAAGCTATACTCAATATACTGGCATTATATGAAACTAGAAAACCTAAGGAATCCATTGGTATCAACCATGTCATGCATGTCAAGAAGTACACTTAATGACGCTACGAAGTTGAGCTAAATTTTGGTGAGGAAAAATTGGCATTGCCATTTTCAAAGGGGTCCCTCGACCTCTGACCTCCAGATATGTGAATGAAAATGGGTTCTATGGGTACCCACGAGTCTCCCCTTTACAGACATGCCCACTTTATGATAATCACATGCAGTTTGGGGCAAGTCATAGTCAAGTCAGCACACTGACACACTGACAGCTGTTGTTGCCTGTTGGGCTGCAGTTTGCCATGTTATGAGTTGAGCATATTTTTTATGCTAAATGCAGTACCTGTGAGGGTTTGTGCGATTAATTTGCGATTAATCATGATTAAATCGTTTGACAGCCCTTCTACCAAGATATAAACATATTTCATGACTGTGCCTTAAAAGTAACAATATACCTTTTCCGATTAAGATCCATCCTTGCTCTCTGCTGCCTGAGGAGGGAACTTAATCCTTTAAGTCTTTTTTTTTAGTTGGGAGATGTTTTTTTATTCATACAGACACATTGGTCAATTTATGAGTATCCTTCAACTTTGTATAAAAAGCTAAGCAAATATTAAATGTGAGTTTTTTTCTGTTTTGTTCACCAAATAGTAGTTAATACATTCTTTGACACTAACTCTGTGTCGTGTCCCTCAGGAACTTACTGTAACAGCGCCAGCGCCTGCTTCGTGGCATCAGATGGTAAAAACCTGCGTCTCTATCAAGCCGTGGTGGACGCCAGAAAACTACTGGATGAGCTGTCAGACCCTGAAACATCTGTGAGTGGACACACAAAAACAATAATGTTGTTGCTCATTGGGATGTGATCGTCTCTGTTTAGAGTCTCTGTTCAGTGAATTTATGTATCTGGGTCTTCATGTCTCACACTGTGGCTCTTTAAACTTTTAGTCCCAGAGGATCAGGAATCAAGTCCAAAGCAAGCTTGTGTACATCAACCATGAAACATCACAAATCTGATATTCACAGATATTAAATTCTTGTTATAAGCCAGCTTTTCATTTCCTTTTGATGCTGCCTTCATTTCTAAATGTTACCAAAACAACAATACTCCGTCTACATCAGGCACACAGATCTATGTTCTTCATAAGGTTAATGCTTCTATCTCTTGCTTCATAACGCCCACCAGCCTACATCACTTCAAATCCTAATATGCATACATTCACCACATTAGTGGTTTCAAATGCAGTACGCTAAAAGGATAATTTACCATTTTCCTGTGTGTTTCTGTTTAGAAACTGGTGGGCGAAGTGTTCAACATCGTAAGCCAGCAGTCCACTGCCAGACCTGGATGTATAATCGAACTGGACGTCATTACAAACCAGGTTAGCAGCTGCTCCGTGTTTTTTCACACCCACCTCAGATCAGCGGTGTACAGAAACCTTCTGATCAATAGACATAGTAACCTGTTTGATGCTTTCTCCATGTGCATCCAGTGTGGCGCCAACACCCAGCTGCTGCACGTCTTCCAAGAGGACTTCATTCTCGGTTACAAGCCTCAGAAAGAACCAGAAGCATACACGCCGGCCTTTCCATCTGGTGAAGGTATGACACGCTGTGGTGTATTAAACATTTGGGTTTGGTATTTTGGAAACTAGGTCGCGCAGTAGTCTGCGGTGTGTGCAAAGGATGCTGGGAGATCCTGTTGTTCTGTGAAGCACATGTTAAGTAAAGCAGACACTTGCTGAATGTGTAGCTGTCTCACATGGTATTATTTTGGAGTACACCACAGTAATATTGGCGTTGGGGATAAAGCTAGCTTAGGCTGCAGAAAATGTCTTTCATTCATCATGTCTATTCGAAGACGGAGTCGTAGTCAGCGTACGTTGAACGTTAAAGGAAGTTAAGGGGAGTTAAAACTTTGTAAAAACTTTTTTTCCAAACCTGATTGTCTTTATCCAGACTACCAACCTGCCCCGTTCTCTGAGAAGTTCTTCCTGGTGGTGATAGAAAAGGATCTCAACAGGAACTCTGTGCTGCAGATGTGGCACCTGCACCTCAAGTCTGTGCAGGCCTGTGTTGGTAAGTGTAGGCTACACACAGCTGAGCAGCTATTGGCAAAATCAGACGTTTTCTGGATATTTTTAAGCATGAATTTCCTTCACTGAGGTGTAGGCCAGCTATAACGTTCCTGCGCCTCTGTCTCCAGATGAGCCGAGCCCAGATTTTAGCTTCCAGAGCCAGCTGATGGTTCCCAATCAGGCTATGAATGCCGACTCGTCTCCGGAGATGTCACCTGTCAGACCCCTGCCTCGCTCAGCCTCCACAGCCAACTTGCAGTCAGCCAGCAAACTCATCCTCAGCTCCAAGCTGGTGTACAGCAAGCGGCTCGACCTGCCCCACGGTGTGGAGGTTACCAGGGCCACCCCCTCTGCAGGTTGGGACGGCCACACAGTTGTCACACATATGACTCACACCATGTTGTTGTTGCTGAATGTGTAAAACCCCCTTTTTCATCACTAGGTGACATAATTCTAAAATGATTCTACATTTATTTTAGCGTATGTTGACAATTGGTCTAGAAATAAAGTAAGAGATTACCTGAAAAATCTGTTTGCCATATGTTAATGTAGAAATCAGCAAGAAAACACAGAATATGCTTGAAATTCTCCCTGTTTTCGTACTGCCTCCTCTTTCCGCCAGGTCACCTGAGCTCCTCCTCTATCTACCCCGTGTGCCTGGCTCCGTACCTGATCGTCACCACCTGCTCCGACTCTCGCGTGCGGTTCTGGCGCTGCGCCGTGGAGGGCGACGACGGGTACAGCGAGGACGACCAGGACAACCGCGCGTACCGCTGGGAGCCCTGGGCCCTGATGAACGAGGAGGATGACAACAACAGTGCTGTGTGTGTGTCTGGGCGGCCCGTTGCGGTGTCCTGCTCTTACATCGGCAGGCTGGCCATGGCCTTTAAAAAGCCACGGCAAGGACAGGTAGGAAAAGTAGAGTTTGGCTTTACAACGGTGTTTTTTTGGTGTATATATGTACGGAAAACCTATTAAATGTAGCTGTGGCAATAAAAATGTAAATGCGGTGAATAAACATGATTTGACGGTATAGCCTGGATCCTCCAAAAATAGATACAAATTCCATATATCAGCATATTAATACGTTTTTATGTAAAGCAGAGAATAGTGAGGGAGGAACTAGATAAAATAAACATTCGGTACATTAAACACCGCAGTGTGTTTAAAATTTTTGCTAACCGTCATTAGTCATAAGTAGGGCTGTCAATCAATTAAAATATTTAATCGCATGATTGTCCATAGTTAACTACATAACACATTTTTTATCTGGTCAAAATGAACCTTAAAGGGAGAATTGTCAACTATTTAACACTCTTAGCAACATGGGAGTGGACAAATATGCTGCTTTATGCAAATGTATGTTTATATTTATTATTGGAAATCAATTAACAACAAAAAACAATGGCAAATATTGTCCAGAAGCCCTCACAGGTACTGCACTAAGCATAAAAAATATGCTCAAATCATAACATGGCAAACTGCAGCCCAACAGGCAACAACAGCTGTCAGTGTGTCAGTGTGCTGACTTGATTATGACTTGCCCCAAACTGCATGTGATTATCATAAAGTGGGCATGTCTGTAAAGGGGAGTCTTGTTGTTACCCATAGAACCCATTTTCATTGGCCCTGCCAGTTTTTCCTCTCTCTCCCCCTTTCACAACTGTCACTCTCACTATCTACTAAAGACAAAATGGCCAAAAATAGAATAAAAAAATAAATAAATTGGTGGCGTTAAAACAAATTTGCATTAACACGTTATTATCGTGTTAACTTTGACAGGCCTAGCCATGAGTGAGAAGGAAGTGATAAAACCAGACTGTCTGAGGATCTAATTCCATTTCCTGTCACTACTCTATATTTGAAGTATGTGGAGCTGGATGTCGTTGAACTGAAACTGAGTTGAGGTTAATACTTCAGGATGTGATACAGGATAGAGGTCTGTGTGTCACCGTTGAGGTGTTTTTATTGTATTTACCGTACGCCTGGTTGACTGGTTCACACAGTGTTTTTAGATTTGACATTTTCTAAGAAACCAGACGCTTTAAGAAAGCTCTCCTCTCGTCCTCAGCTGCAGGGCTCTGGAGAGGACTTCTCCATGCATGTGTCCATCTATGAGTGTGAATCTACCGGTGGCTCAGAGTGGGTTTTAGAGCAAACGCTCCACCTGGACGACTTCACCAGACCCACGTCAACCCTGGATCCAAGAGTCAGCGTGGACTCCAACCTCTTTGTCTACAGCAGGTCAGGAGGTCACTGCTTTGTGTGTCATGTTCTGCATGTTTACCAGTATGGGTGTCTCATACGTTAATCATTTTCTCCACGCCAGGTCGGACCTGTACATGAGCAGAGACCATAGCTCCCCCAACATTAAGCACTACGTTCACTTGGACTGGCTGTCAAAGGAGGACGGGTCTCACATCCTCACCGTGGGGGTCGGATCCAACATCCTCATGTACGGACGCATCTCCGGCGTGGTCAACGAGCCGACCAGCAGCAAGGAGGGTGTGGCTGTCATCACCCTGCCTCTAGGGGGCAGTATCAAACAGGGCATCCGCTCACGCTGGATCCTGCTTCGGTCCGTGGACCTCCTGTCCTCCGTGGACGGCACACCGTCTCTGCCGGTCTCCCTGTCCTGGGTGAGGGACGGCATCCTGGTGGTGGGCATGGACTGTGAGATGCACGTGTATGCTCAGTGGCATCAGGACAAGAAGCCCGGGGAGGGAGACGAGGGCAACCTGTCGTCCGCGGACATTGCTGGAGGTCAAACCGGGGGTTCCTCCTCGGCCTTTGAAGGGAGAACCAGGTCTAAGAGTGTTTTTGAAGGGAGCGTCGCAGTGGATGAGGCCCTTCGTGCCCCGGCAGGACTTCAGGAAGGGGGACTGTTTGAAGCAGCTCACTCCCTGTCTCCAACTCTACCCCAGTACCATCCCACCCAGCTGCTGGAGCTCATGGACCTGGGCAAGGTTCGCCGCGCCAAGGTGAGTCTGTTTCTGCCTCATTCAGTGACTCCAAAATATACAAACCAGACCAGTTGGAGTCTATTGATGGAGTTAGCGCTGATGCCGTAGTGGAGTGAATTGCAGTAATCAAGACGGGAGGAAATGAAGACGTCGATCAATATTTCAGCAGCAAGGCGTGCGAGAGAGGTTCCCTAGCTTAGCAATATTGTGAAGGTGATAGAAGGAGGAGTATGTGCCATATAACCCATTGCTCTTCTGTAAATCAGGCCATCCTCGCTCACCTGGTGAAGTGCATTGCCGGGGAGGTCGCCGTGGTGAGGGACGTGGAGGCAGGCGAGGGCGGAGCCAGGAGACACCTGTCCCGGACCATCAGTGTGACCGGCAGCACAGCGAAAGACACCATTGTGGCCGGCCGCGACGGGGGAAGAGACTACACCGAGATCAACTCCATCCCTCCGTTGCCCCTCTACTCCCTCATGCTGGCCGACCTGGACACCTCGTACAAAGGGGCGGAAGAGACCGCGAAGGGGAATAAGGGGACCGACGGCGAGGGATCCCAGAAGTCCGCAGAGGACCAGTATGCTGACCTTTTCCAGGTAGGTGGAGTTAAGAGCTCTGATTTTGTTGTTAAAGGTGTAGTCCACTATTACATCTGACTCCTGTGTTAACAGATGCAAACCGTCACCACAGATGATTTTGTGAACTTTGCCACCGACAAACCAGAGAAGAAGTCTCGAGTTATCAACCTCTCTCAGTATGGACCGAACTACTTTGGACCAGAGCATGCTCAGGTATTTTTGTATTTTTTTAGAATGGCATCCCATTTATAAAAAAAAAAAAAAAAAAAAAAAAAAAAAGGGAAATTGCACTATTAATGTAGATTATTTATGATAACATCCAAAAATAAATATTCTTTTCAATCCTCAGTTGTATTGCAATTAAGCCATTAAGAAAGAGGGGAATAGAGTGGTGCAGGGATGGCATATTTTTGTAGACCTACCCAGAAGTTCCCTCGACAAAAAACCAACGGGATTTTTCCATTGGCTTTCGAATTACCACTTTTATGATTTTTGAAGTGTAAATGCAGTTGCCAGAAGTAAAAAGCTAACGTTACACCGCGGTTGCATGACTTCACGTCACCACCACTAAGCTAAAGGTGGACTAGTGTTTGGCGTGATGACGTTTAGTAGTCTCATTTAGCCACTTGTTAGCAACCGCCTTTTTGAAGACACGTAATAGCTTCAAAATTCACAAGTGGGATATTTATTGATGTATTTCATATCATAGAACAAATCATTAAAATCTCTTAAGCTTGTGTTAACCAAAGACCTTATTTCAGCCATCTAACTAAAAACCCATTCAAAAAACCCATTGACTTCCAGACGAGGGAACCGGAAGAGCTAACATGCTAACTAATTTCTGGGTTTTAGGACTCATTCCTGCAGCACTCTATAAAGGGGAGGAAATGTGACAATAATAATATGGTAATAATAGGCTAATCTGTGGTTATATGAGAGTAATTTTCTCTCAACGGGGATGTTTTAAGTATTGTATAATTTGTCTAAATTCAAAGTAATAACCCGTATCTCGTTGCTCTCTTTCTTCCTTCATGTGTCCAGGTTTTGTCCAGTCACCTGATGCACTCCAGCCTCCCAGGACTGACCAGACTGGAGCAGATGTTCTTGGTGGCGTTGGCTGATACTGTCGCAACCACCAGCGCCGAGGTCACCAGCTCCACTGATCAAAAATACACAGGTCAGCATATACGTTTGGTTACAATCATATTTATGATATGTATGTGCAGTACACAGAATAAGTCTAACCTATTGCACCGAGGTCTACTGGGGTTAGGGACTGCTGTGTCTGTATTTCTTCAACTGGAGTCGACACTTTAAAATACTATTATTTCAAACCACAATAAACACTCTACCTTATATAACACAGCACTCAAATAAGTTTAACCATCCACAATATCTTTAGCCTACTTCTGATGCTCTATTGTCCTCACAGTTACACCTTTACAACAAGCTCACATCCGCGTGACAGTCACCGGTGTCAATCCAAGCTCTTATGTTTAGTAGTTCTGTCGTGTACTGGAATCCTCCTCACTGAAGTGTCCTTTAACAAGAGACAGACCAGCTCCAGGGTCTTTATTCTGTAGCTGTCCCTACGCTTTGATCTGTCAAGAGACACAAGAGACAAGAGAATTTTTTGCGAATGAAGAAAGTATAGACCGCTACAGGTGATGACGCATTTTTGTAGGCCAACCAGGAAGTTGGCATCGCCCTGGCTCCCTCGACAAAAAGCCAACGGGATTTTTCCATTTGGTTTTGGATTATTGCAGAAAATAAATTCTGTGCAAACACACGTTTATAATACTCACACGTTTTGTTACGTAAAATAATCTTCACAAATGAACTCCACTTTTATGATTTTTGAAGTGTGAATACAATCACCAGAAGTAAAAAGCTAACGTTAGGCTATAAACGAACTACACAACGGTCGCATGAATGTGAGTATAAACAACAAGGCTGTAAAGGCTTCAAAATTCACAAGTGTATTGATATGTTTATATCGTAGAACAAAACGTTCTCTACAGCTTATGTTAACCACAGACCTTATTTCTGGCATCTAACTAAAAATCCATTCAAAAAACCCATTGACTTCCAGACGAGGGAACCAGAAGTGCTAAAATGCTAACTCATTTCTGGGTTTTAGGACTCATTCCTGCAGCACTCTGTTGCCTTATTTTGTACTTTGTATGAAAGATACATAATGCACTCGCATCTGCAGAATGAGGTTGTATTGTGATTTGGCGTGTTGGCGGCCTTAATGTCTAGGAGATTGTATTAGAGTTGACTAAAGGTTATAGACATAAAAGCTAAGCATAATTTTTCTTGTTTGTGTGTTCATGACTATTTCCAGCCATCAAATCTTTATTAACATAAACATCAGTGCTTATACATTCCTCTTTAACTGTATACATACATACAGACACCGCACTTCCGTTATCTTTGTCTTTTTTCTCTCCAATTTTCCATCCTTTTTATTTAGTCTTTTGAAAGGAAGACGTTAGCAGGTTGTTCCAAGGCTAAGTAAGCATAAAGAGAGGGTAAGGAGGTTCAGGGACATCGTCTCCGCCAGGATCGCATGAACTCAAGTGATACTGTTGAGTTTTAAAGGGTTTTGCTGTGTGGCTGCCATTTTAATAGAGCGGTCGGTGGAATAACAACGACAGACCTGACGGCTCCCCGGTGTTGTGTTTGTGTAGGTGGAGAGGCTCTCGATGAGTGTGGACTGAGGTACCTGCTGGCCATGCGTCTGCACACCTGCCTGCTCACCTCCCTGCCCCCACTCTACCGCATGCAGCTGCTCCACCAGGGTAAACACACTGCTCAGACACTGCTGCCGTCAAACATATATATGACTATGGGGAATGAGATATAGATTGAAAGTGCATTTAATCCTGTGGAATGAACTCCAGACATCTCTTTCTCTCTGTGTAGGTCTATCAACGTGCCACTTTGCTTGGGCCTTCCACTCGGAGGCGGAGGAGGAGCTGCTGAACATGATCCCAGCCATGCAGAGAGGAGACCCACAGTGGTCTGAGCTCAGAGCTGTGGGAGTGGGCTGGTGGATACGTAATATCAACACTCTGCGCAAAATGGTGGAGAAGGTACACAGGACAAATTCAGTTTCTAACCTTAGGAGAGTGATGCAAACAATTTACTAGGAAAAGTAAATATGGAACACAGCTAAGGCCATTTGCTAGGGCTGAGCGATTTAGAAAAAATATTTACTTGCGATTATTTTGACTGATATTGCAATTGCGATAAGATTTGCGATATTGGAGGGAATGATTATTATTCTCATTTTCATTGAAAAACATATTAGAATGATGAAATTGTGGTTTGATTTTATAATGATACGCACCTGATTATTGTAAAGCACAAAGCTAATATATTTTTTTTTAAACAATATTGTTATTGAATTTTTTATATATTTCATATATGCAAATAGACAAATATAATAATAGAATTTAAAAATGAAACATGTAGTCATGATTTTCGTAGTCATCAAAAGAAAAGAAACATTTAACATATTTCACATAAAATATAAAACATCAGATAAGAAAAAAACAAAACGACAACAACAACAAGTAAAAGCACTCAACAACACATAGCAATTTCAAAATGACTGACATCCAAGTAAGTCAGTCTCTCCAATACAATACAAGATGCCATCTCCTTCAACTATACATGTATCAAAGCTACGTCCAATTTCTTTTCCAAGATAAAGCTACAAAGCTAATAGTTAATGTAGATAGGTCTTTTAAGAGTAGCTAAATAAAGAGGGCGTTTGTACTGACATGTGTGTGACGATCTGCAATGACTATTTTGATTCCTGTGTTGTCTTTGAAGTGCATTTAACATCATTCCAGCAAATAAGTGAAAACTGTAATTATTGATTTAGTAACCGTGGCGTTTGTGTGTGATCAGGTGGGTAAAGCTGCGTTCCAGAGACACAACGACCCTTTAGACGCCGCTCTGTTCTACCTGGCCATGAAGAAGAAAGCTGTCCTCTGGGGGCTCTTCAGGTAGGACATCGCTTCTGAACACATAATTATTACTGTTTAATTTCAATCACAAAACCTTTTACGGGATGCTGAGATGTGTCTGGATTTATTCTCTCAGGTCTCAGCACGATGAGAAGATGACTCAGTTCTTCAAGAACAACTTCACTGAAGACCGCTGGAGGAAGGCCGCTCTGAAAAATGCTTTCTCCCTGCTGGGAAAGCAGCGCTTTGAACAGTCTGCTGCCTTTTTCCTGCTGGCTGGATCTCTCAAAGACGCCATAGAGGTGGGACCAACACACACACACACACACACACACACTTTTACACTCAACAGCACACACATACACAGACACAGCTTTTTACTGTTGAGTCTGCTCCAACACTTCATTGGCATAGCCTTGTTTTATGGAAATATGAGTGTGAAGGTGTGTTTATATGGGAGTCAAATCGCTACATCACTATACTGTGTTGCTTGGAGAGCTGTATATTCTGCAGCCTTTTAATCACATGAGAGAAGTCTAAATGACACTGATAAGATGCATAAAAAGCCTGCTAGTTTTCCTTGAACAGGGTTTTCACACCACACAGTCAAAATATGCAGATAGCCAAAAAAGAAAATAGAAGTGTGAGCTTTGCATGCTTCAGCTTTATGTATCGGTTGCAGTGGAAATTACTACGCTTTAAAGCTGCAGTTAATAAATTTGAGCAAATATGATAAGAGTTATTTTTATATAACTGTCACTATATCCTGACAATAGTACATGAGACAGGTAATCAGAAAAAAATTATCTTCCTCTTCCTTCTCCGGTGCTCCTAATGGCAGCTGCAAGATTTCACCACGCCCAAAGGAAAACAACCAATCAGACCTGAGGGGTCTCTGCAGCAACTGTCAATGACTGCTCGTGAAGCTCACAAACTCTGATCAAACGGTCAAACTAGGCAGCGCCGATCAAATTTCTTGCCTCAAATATTTCCAGAAACATATTTTAGTGTACTGTGTATCTGTAAAATTAGAAAGTTTGTGAGCTGGCCATTATTAAAACAGTTGAGCCAATACCAAGCACCACCCACCGGTATGAGCAAACTTTCTCATTTTACAGCTAAACAGTACACTACAAGATGTTTCTGGAAACATTTGAGGAGAGAAATAGGCATTACAGTAACAGAATATTGATTCATATTTGATCAGGGCTGCCTAGTTTGACCGTTTGATCAGAGTTCGTGAGTTTGACAAACAGCGATTGACGCCTGCTGTTGAGACTGCTCGGCTCTGATTGGTTGTTTTCCTTCAGGAAATTTTGCAAATGCCATTAGGAGCACAGGATGACACAGAGGAACATTCATTTTTTCACAGATTATCTGTCTCATGCACTACTGTCAGGATATAGTGACCGTTTTATAAAAATAAATGTTATCATATTTGCTCAAAGTGACCAACAGCAGCTATAATGATTACTATTGTCAGTCTCACTTTTCCTCTGCTGTTCCATGTTGCGTAGGTGTTGCTGGAGAAGATGGAAGATCTCCAGTTAGCCATGATAGTAGCGAGGCTGTATGAGGCCGACTTTGAGAACTCATCCACCTGCCAAGGCCTCCTGTATGAGAAGGTCCTGGGCTGTAACAAGGACGGAGGTGGCTACCACTGCTCCAGACTGCACCCTGACCCGTTCCTCCGCAGCATAGCCTACTGGATCATGAAGGATTACACGCGAGCTCTGGACACGCTGTTGGAACGAATCCCCAAAGAGGATGATGAGAACCCCGGTCAGTTTGGTTGCAAACATTTCAGTGTTACACAGCATGAGCCATTTAAACATCTTTGCATTGTGTGCTATGCTTAAATCCTCTCTCCCGTTCTTCATCCCTCTGTTAGATGTGATGGTGAAAGCTTGCAACCCCGTGGTGTTTAGTTTCTATAACTACCTAAGGACACACCCATTGATCATCCGCCGTCACTTTGCAAATCCGGAGTCGACCGTGGGCCTCACTTCTGAGAAGAACAACGCTGATGAGATCAACCTTATAGAGCGCAAACTCTTCTTCACCACCGCCAACGCTCACTTCAAGGTGGGCTCATCAGTGATACGGCCTCTCGCTCCAATCCCGTTCTCCTTTATCTACCTCTCCTATTGCAGTTGTGTTACAGACTGATAGAATGGTTTTAATCATATCAATCTTCTGTAGGTGGGCTGCCCTGTTCTGGCTCTGGAAGTGCTCTCCAAGATTCCCAAAGTCACCAAGAAATCAGGCTCCTCTCCTCTCAGCAAAGCTTCATCCAAGGCCAACGTGAACTTGACTCAACCGCTGCAGAACGGCACCCAGGGAGGCGTGGACTGGGGCTCCCCTGCACCGCCGGCACACGCCTGGGGAGGAAATGACAGTGCTGGGGGGTTGGACTGGAGCCAGCCTTTGGTGAAGGTGGAGGACGACGATCTGAAGCTGGACTGGGAAGCGGACAAGGATGAAGATGATGATGATGATGATGATGACGGTCTGACCATGAAGAAACCAGAGGCTGAGACCGCAGACGGAGGCTCGGAGAGCGACGGCCCCAAACTGCAGAGAGAGGACTCGCAGGTAGAATCCACTAGAACTATTACTGGAATGTTTATAGAATATTTTATGCCTTCGTGCCGACGACAACCGAAGGTATTATGTTTTTCGGGTTTTGCTTCGGCCCGTCAGTCCGTACCATTCTCGTGATATCTCAGGAAAAACTTGGAGGGAATTTCTTCAAATTTGGCTCAAACGTCCGCTTGGACTCAGCGATGAATTGATTGGAATTTGGTCATCAAAGGTCAAGATGATTTTGGCCATAACTCAAGAATTAATTTGCTAATTATGACCATTTCACACAAATGTCTGACCGTGAGGCTGTAATTCTAGTTGAAATAATAATAAAAAATGTGCTATGTTTAGTTTTAATTTATAAAACTTAAATTGTATTACAATTATCATAAACATACAGGTACATACATCGAATTTGACCTCTGCATTTAACCCATCCTAAGTATTGTAGGAGCAGTGAGCTGCTATAAAGCACCCGGGGAACAATTTGGGGTTCAGTGTCTTGCTCAAGGACAGTTAAAAATGTAGACAGTAGGAGCCGGGGATCAAACCACCAACCTTGTGATTAAAGGACGACCACTCTACCCACTGAGAAACGGGACAAGAGTTCAGCATCGGAAGCATTCTGGTTTCCGTTTGTAGAGTAGTATTGATCAATCATGTTCGAGCAGGCTTTGGTTGAATGCAGGTAAACAATCAAAAGAGGCGGAGCGCTTTGGCCGAAATGCAAGCTTGGAACCCACCAGCTATCGTGTAATGATGATTTAGCTTTTTATTGGTTTTAAAATTAGCCTGTAAACGGACTACTTGTGAAACAATCCAGTTACATCGTCTCGCAACTCCAGTCTCGCATCTCAAGTTGCTAATCGGACCATACACAATGAGCAGCGCACGGAAAAGGGAAGTCTTGGCAGCCCGGATATCTGGCTACACTGGAACCCCAGAAATATAGTCCCTTGCCCCCAGAGGATTATCTGTCATCAGCTGATGGGTTCCAAGATTGGTCTCTCCTTAACCAGAACAGCAAACACACAAATGTAATTTTGATGTCATGTGAAGATAAATGTTGGCCTCGGGCAGTTTCTATGCTAGGGTTTTGCATTCAAATGGAACTCATTTGTATTTAACATCTCAGACAAAAGAAAGTAAAATGTGTTAGGAGATGATGCGTTGCCATAGATATGACCCATCCTGAGGTCTTCTGTTACGGTTCTTAATGGAATTCACATTAATAATTTGCAATATAAAGCCTCACTATGTTAATAAAACATAACTCACTCTCATGCATTTCAGGGTGAATCTGAGGTGGACGTGATAGCGGAGCAGCTGAAGTTCCGTGCCTGTCTGAAGATCCTGATGACTGAGCTGCGTACGCTGGCCACGGGCTTCGAGGTGGACGGAGGGAAGCTCCGCTTTCAGCTCTACAGTTGGCTGGAGAAGGAGATCGCAGCCATGCACACCATCTGCAACTACAAGGTAGATGATATTTGATGTAGTCTGTGCAACTTTATATTCACTTGTGCATCACTAGATATTAGCAAAAGCGTTTTTTCTTCCTGGTTGACAATGGTTATTCAACATTGTTAACACAAAGGTGGAGGGGAAGGATGAGGATTCAGAGGTGGAGCGCTGGAGGGAGCGTACAGCATCAGTGGACATATCAGACGATGCCTTTATGGAGCGCACGGAGGCCGGGGCCTACGAGCGCCACCAGATGGAGCGTCGTCGCCTGCAGGCAAAGCAGCAGCACTCTGAGAGGCGCAAGGCGTGGCTGAGGAAGAACCAGGCGCTGCTGAGGGTGTTTCTGTCCTACTGTAGCCTTCACGGCGCCAAGGGAGGAGGAGTCACCTCGGTCCGCATGGAGCTCCTGTTCCTCCTGCAGGAGAGCCAGCAGGTAACACACACTCAGAAGCACATTATATACTTCTACTGGATTAATGCAGAACAGTCTCTCTTCAGTAAAAGCAAATCTTCCTGTGTCACTGTGTAGGAGACCACAGTGAAGCAGCTGCAGTCTCCTCTCCCTCTGCCCACTACACTGCCCCTGCTGTCAGCCTGCATCGCCCCCACCAAGACGGTCATAGCCAATCCTGTTCTCCACCTCAGCAACCACATTCACGACATCCTCCACACCATCACCCTCATGGAGACCACGCCGCATCCCGACATCATGGACGATCGGGTCGGAACTCAAATATAGAATCTAACGTTATGTAGAGTCTGCAGCCTTTTTTTCATCTGAAGTCATTCATTTTGATGTTTAATAAGCTAAATGTGTCTGTTTTTCACTTTCAGGTGAACGCTCTGCACACACTAGCAGCATCTCTGTCTGCCTGTGTCTATCAAGCACTGTGTGACAGCCACAGCTACAGGTAACCCAACAGTCTCTGCAAGATTTAATTTCCCTTTTCCCTTTTCACTTCCTGAAAACAAAAATATCTCTACAACACCATAGGTGCTTTTTTTTTGGTGTGTGTTGGTTTCACAGTTCATTTCCCAAAGTTCACTCTCACTGCATCCTTTTTCTTTCCTCCAAGACCGCATTATTGTAAGTTAAAGGCAGGATGAGGAGGAGTTGTCGGTTGCGGTTTGTAAACACAACATTCAAAGCGACAAAAGCAACAAAACGGCCAGCTACGTTGTCACCAAGTCGCCGTTGAAGTGTTACTCAAGCGCTTGTTGACGTAGCTATATCGTTAATTAGCACTGGGAACTGGCTAACGGTTCTTGTCTATAGCCTCCGTCCTTTCCACGCTTCCCATTCATTGTCTATGTAAGCAGCCGTGCAATGCATTCTGGTAATGTGGCGGCACAATTCGAGAGTTGAGGTCTAGGCTACTTTATGCAAATCAGGGGCGTCCAAGCCTCTGGAAACTCTCGAAAAACTAACTGTTGTCGATCCAAAATAAAGACAGATTCAGCAACTGCACGGCTTATTTCCAGCATAAAATGTTTTCAAAAACACATTTTGGTGAACTGTTTTCGTGATATAAGAGAAGAAAGTGTCCAAACGAGCCACCGTGTTGGTTCCGGTTTGAAAGCTGGGGAACAGCAGCCCACGAGGGAAAGTGTTCGTCCAATCAGGTGCCTTGTGCCCAGTAGCAGCCCATCAAGCGTCCAATGCTGGGAAGCGAGGAGATCCCTCACGATAAAAAACGCCCCTTGTAGGCACATACCATAACTGCATTCTTTTAGATGGAACGGCACAGGGTGAAACAAAACTATATGATTGGTTTGAGCTTTACCGCGTCATTGGAGCGCTGAAAAAAGTTGAGACCAGCTCAACTTTATTTTGTAGCACATCACGCAGCAACAAGTGTCGGGCGTCAGTTTGTAGCTTCATGTCACCGGCTTCCATTGAAAATGACTTGTAGCCTGATGCTGTGTCGCTCCTAGTGTGAACACAGCATTAGGGTGCTCGAGCTTTGTCCGTTTAGCGTTTCGCGTCTGTTCGCTACATTTGCCTCTTTCCAGTACTGTGTCCTACATTTTCATAGCTTTCTATTGGATTCGTGCTTACAATCTGACACCTGGTCGCTACGTTTTTATCGAGGTTGACGCCCAGAAATGTCCCGAGCACAGCAAAATACGAAGACACAGGCAGAGAGCAGCGTCTCTGCAGATACAGACACCGCCACACACTTGATGATCGAGAGGAATTAATTCCCTTAAATCCTACTCATTCTGCCTTTAAATTAGTACATAAACATGTTGTGAAATTTGCTCTTGATCCTAAGCTTAGCTAACCACACCCTGCCTCTAGCTCAGACAGGAGACACAAACAAGAGATTCTGGGGAAAGAAAGAAAGCCAATAAGCGTGTTTCCTACATGTTTTGTGTGGTTGTGACTCACAGTTTACCTCTGTGTTGTTGGCTTTGCAGCAGCCAGGCAGAGGCCAACCAGTTTACAGGGATGGTGTACCAGGGCCTGCTGCTCAGTGAGAGGAAACGACTCCGCACAGAAAGCATCGAAGAACATATCACTCCCAACTCCGCTCCTGCACAGTGGCCAGGTAACAAAGTCCTTGCTTTACCAACCACTGGCATGTTTGGAAGTTAGATTCAGTTAGACTCTTTTACTAAAGGCAGAAAATAAGACAGATTATTTTTTTAAATGGTCAACTTTGCTATCAGGGGATGGCTATTTTATTAACGTTTTGCTCGTGATACTCTAAGGAATAGTTTTAATGAGATTGAAGCAAAGTTAGATCGCAGTCCAGTATGCATAGAGAAGGGAAATTGGCATATGTGAGAGCATCAAAGAGGATGATTCAGAGAGGATATGAAAAGCAGAGGGAGAGGAAGAGCAGAGCAGGCCGTCTGTGTTTATGCAGAGAGGCAGATGGTGTTCTATAATAGGAGCTTCATGGCCTCTGGGAAGGAAACGGAAAGACAGAGACCGATCACGCCATCATGCAAATGTTTCATAAATGGGTTCTGTATTGTGCAGAGATGTCCTGCTGTGGAACTTTTTTTTTACATGGTAATCTTTTACGTAAATGCTATGTTGTGTGTGCGTGTGTGTGTGTGTGCTGTCTCTGCAGGTGTGTCGTCCCTGATCTCTCTGTTGACATCTGCCAGAGAGGAGGACCAGCCGAGGCTCAACGTGCTGCTGTGTGAGGGGGTCATGGCTGTTTATCTCGCTCTGCTCATTCACGGCCTGGGCACCCACAGCAGCAACGAGCTCTTCCGCCTGGCAGCGCACCCCCTCAACAACCGCATGTGGGCCGCCGTCTTTGGGGGCGGGGCCAAACTCATTATTAAGCCAAAGAGGCCCGAGGCCCCACCAGGTAGATTATTATTATTATTGTGTCATATGTTATTACCTTTTATGTCCATCATCAGCGCCATCATTGTCTTTCGTCTTCCTCATAATCTGTCCCTGTACTCTTTACTTGCCGTTGTCCTCTTCTGCTTCAACCTGTTGACTCTCTACATCCTGACTTCTCTCTGATCTGAGGCGATGCTTCCATCCCTCAGGCCTGTCTACATAGTCACATACACCTAGACGTGATGCTGCTGCTGCTGCTGTGTGGTGTCTTGTGTGAGTGTGTCCTCTGCCCTGTGTCCCAGTGCCAGCTGATTTTGAGGCAGCCAGGCCAGAGGACTCTCAAGAGGCAGGAAGACCCGAGCAGAGCAGCCTCACCCCAAACCCCTCTCCCATCCCCACTGACCCCCAGCGCCCCAAACGCCCCCCTCCTCCCGTTTCAAGGGGAGAGGGGTTGGGCGCTGTGGCACCAGCAACTAAGGCCAGCTGTGAGTAACTGAGCTGGTGGATTGCAGTGCTGGTTTGCAGGATTGCAGTGCATGGTACTCGTACAGGTTTGCATTGTTGCGGATGCTTGAAGTTACCCTCTCCCTCTCTCGTGCAGCTACTACTGAATGCCCATAACAAACAGCAAAGCTCACTAGTGCTATGAAGACATTGTCATCTGTGTTCAGTGTTATGACAAGCCAGAAGCTGTGTGTGTGTGTGTGTCTGTGTGAGCGTGTGTGTGTGTGTGTGTGTGTACCGCATTGCACGTACATGTTGTGACGTCCTCTCTGCTCATCTCATTGTGTCATTCCTGTTGTGCCACCGAAGCAACAGCTGGGCCTAGCAAGGAGTGTTCAGAGGCCAAGGCTGAGCCGCCTTCTCAGACTAAATCTGAATCTGAGACTAAACCAGGTACACCTTGAGAGGTTATTAGACAACGAAATACTAGAGGAGAGCCGGTGTAAGAGTAAAGCGGGACGAAAGTAATCAGGACGAAAGTAACAAAGATAGAAAGCCCAACAGGCAACAACAGCTGTCAGTGTGTCAGTGTGCTGACTTGACTATGACTTGCTCCAAAACTGCATGTGATTATCATAAAGTGGGCATGTCTGTAAAGGGGAGACTCGTGGGTACCCATAGAACCCATTTTCATTCACATATCTTGAGGTCAGAGGTCAAGGGACCCCTTTGAAAAAGGCCATGACCAAAATTTAGCTTTAAAACTGAGCCTGCTACAACCTAAAAATCGCAGGTTGCGTTAATGCATTAAAGAAGTTATTGCCGTTAAGGAGAATTTGTGTTAACGCGTTAACTTTGACAGCCCTAGTTATTATCAATAAAGTTGTCTAAATCTGAATCACTCTTATGCTGTTAAATTTTCTTTAACAGTTATACTGTTAAATGCAATTTAATCATTTTTTTATTAAGATAAAAATATTAACATAATATAAATATTAAGGACATTGTCAAACATAAACAATTCAGGTTTATACCGTTGGGTTTCGTCCCGACTGACGAAAGTAACAATGCACAACATCCATTCAAAATCAAATTATACCACAATTGTACAATATAGCACCTGGTATTGATAGAACACATGTGTGAGTTGATCACACCGAATATGTGTTTCTGTCTGAAAAACATTATCTTTTAAAATAACGTCTGTCTGAAAAGCGTTACTTTCACACCGGCTCTCCTGAACTGTAGAGCTGGAACTGCACAACCAGCTCTGTCTTGTCCAGTTTTTGTAGCATTAAATGTTTAAAAAGAATGTGAATGGACCCGTTACTGTAGATCAGTAGTGTGTAGTACTGTAGAGGTAACAACTACATCATAGTCAGAGTGGTAGCAGCTCTTGTGTGACTTGATTCAGCTGTTTGTCTGCTTCAGATTTGTAGATTTGTAGAAATGAAGCCATTTCCCGAGTAGCCGTGTTGTTGAACTTGACCGTTCATTCATATTCATTAGGCCAAAGTAATCTGTGCTCACATTGTATTAGTGGGGGAGGAAGATATGGGCTGGCATTTAGACTCAACATCACTGTAGAGTCTGAGATAGCTCTCAGAGAAGCCAAGAGCCGTGTGAAGAGCTGCTTAGAGGATCTCAAATGTCAGCCTGTTGATAGGATATCACTTTGCTAAATGTTAAAACCGGAGTGCCCCTGCAAAATGACATGCATGTCTCAAACACGCAGCCATACACAACTCTTACCTCATGTTCCAATTAACACTCATTTTAAAACAAAGTAAACAATCACCGGCCTCATCGTGTTTGCCTCCCCTCAGCCAGAAAACGCTTAGCACATAACTGCTCAACAGATCTGCCATCGTTGTTTGACGTGTTTTTCTGTGTGTGTTCTGCGCCACGCTCTACATCAAACACACACTGACTCAATTATGTAATGTGTCTGTGGAGTATCTGTGTGTCTAACTGCACTGTCAACTCTGGTTTGTGTCTTGTCTTGTGTTGTATCTGGTGCGATGCCAGAGATAGTCACCCAGGATAATGGTGCAGGTTTGTGCACAACAACCTAGCGTGTCTTGCCCTAAACGTTTGTTTGTGTGTGTGTGTGCATTTGTGTCTCTTATCTAAATGTGTCGGTTTTTCTGTTGTGTGCTACGACTCATCATAGTCATAAAAGTTACATTGTAGACAGGAACCACATTGTAGATTAAGATTAAAGGTCTTATTGATAACATTTTTATGTAGACAAATATTTTTTAAAAAAATAATAATACAACCACAGAGCTTTTAGAAAGGTGCTGAATACAAGTATGGCTTGTCCTAAAAATCGTTAATATGATTGTGAATTAGGGCTGGGCAATATGACAAATGTGTCAAAAATGTCTGTCGTATATATTTTTCTATATCATTTCTGTCAATCAATTAATCACAAATTAATCACATTTTTTTTATCTGTTCAAAATGTACCTTAAAGGGAGCTTTATCAAGTATTTAAAACTCTTATCAACATGGGAGTGAGCAAATATGCTGCTTTATGCAAATGTATGTATATATTTATTATTGGAAATCAATTAACAACACACAAATATTGTCCAGAAACCCTCTCAGGTACTGCATTTAGCTTAAAACATATACTCAAATCATAACATGTCAAACTGCAGCCCAACAGGCAACAACAGCTGTCAGTGTGTCAGTGTGCTGACTTGACTATGACTTGCCCCAAACTGCATGTGATTATCATAAAGTGGGCATGTCTGTAAAGGGGAGACTCGTGGGTACCCATAGAACCCATTTACATTCACATATCTTGAGGTCAGAGGTCAAGGGACCCCTTTGAAAATGGCCATGACAGTTTTTCCTTGCCAAAATGTAACGTATGTTTGGAGCGTTATTTAACCGGAACAAGCTAGTATGACATACAGTATATAACATATGATGCCAGTATCTTCACTCAAGCTTAAATACTGAGCCCGCTACAACCTAAATATGGCAAGTTGCATTAATGTGTTATAGAAAGTAGTGGCGTTAACACGTTATTAACGTTAACTTTGACGGCCCTACTTAAAACTGTTGAATGAGAAAAATGTAAAATGAGAAAATACTCAGTATGTAATTCACACAGGAGTATACAAAAATAGGCTTTACCATGTGGTTATTTCATAAAGACTGTCTATTTATTGAATTACAGAGAACATGCTATATCACGATAGAAGTCGTCATCGAGATATGAAACAAACTATATCGTGATAGAAGATTTTTGCCATATCGCCCAGCCCTGTTGTCATTATTCTAGAAATTTTGACTAGTCCAAAATGAATGTTTTGTGTCTCTCTGTGGAAGATACCTAACATTTAATTCACACTACTAACGAGGCTTATGAGCCGATACTAAAACGACGTCGGTATCTCTGGGTCGTCAGTTAGTGTGGAAAAAAAAACAGATAAATGGAGATTGACGGTAAGTGCCCGGCAACGACATCTAGCGGCTGAATGACATCAATGTTATCAATAGCACCTTTAATGTTCAAAGTTTATAATTCAGTATAGAGTATACTGAGCTCTTAGAGTGTGTGGGTGCAGTTCACTTCCTCCTGATCTATTTCTTTTGGCTATAAAATGATGCTGAGTCTCAGCTCATCCTCGTCATTTGTAGAAACCTACAGCACAAACTGACCTCATCAGAGCTCACTGTGTTTGAAAGATACCACCTCTTCGTTCTTCTCCTCTCCCAGCGGCTCCCCCTCAGCCCCCAGCGGAGGACGTGGATCGATACAGACGCAGGTTCAACATGAGGATGCTCGTTCCTGGACGCCCCGTGAAGGAGACGCCGGCCGCCCCGCCTCCGGTTCCCACAGAGAGACCCGCATACAGGGAGAAGTTCATCCCCCCAGAGCTGAGCATGTGGGACTACTTTGTGGCCAAAGTAAGGCGTTCAAAATTCCACGTTATGTGGAATGGACTAATGAGATATGTGACTCATAGTCTTCAGGTTATTAAAAAGTTCTTCCTCGATCTCTCCCTCCCCATCTGCCTTCTTCATTTGCTTTTTCCTCCTCCATCATTTTTTTCTCAGCCCTTCCTGCCGCTGTCGGACAGCAACGCTCTGTGTGACTCAGACGAAAGCGGCGCGGAGGACGATGAAGACGATGACGACGCCTTCCTTTCTGACACACAGATGACGGAGCACTCTGACCCCAACTCCTACAGGTGGGGCTCACTCGCTGTTGTGTTTTTTTGATGCATAATTTGGAGCCTTTGCTTCAGATTTTCAATTCACTGCGTGTCTGTCTGTGTGTGTGGTACGTAGCTGGGCTCTGATCCGCCTGGTGATGGTCAAACTGGCTCATCACAACGTCAAGAACTTCCTCCCTCTCACTGGCCTCGACTGCACAGGTACACACTCACCGCTCATCCTAAACACCAAGATTTATTCTTTATGAAGATATTTGAGTATAATTTGTATAGATGAACATAAATAAACTATTCATTGGTGAATATACTGTATATCTAGTGTATATGTATATGTGTTTGTGTCCCAGACCTGCCAGTCGTCTCCCCTCTCAGCAACGCCGTGTTGAAGACTTTAGAGAACTGGGAGCAGCTTCTGCTGGAGAGAATGAACAAGTTTGACGGCCCGCCTCCCAACTACATCAACACGTACCCGACTGACCTCAGCGCAGGAGGAGGGCCCGCTATACTGCGACACAAGGCCATGCTGGAGCCAGACAACACACCCTTCAAGTGAGTATTAAATCATAATACAGTATGCAACAATATAGACACACTTACTTCAGAATAGATCCAATCCTAACATCAACACTTAACAACTTTAGCAAGAGTGAATGACAAGAAATGAAATACATACTAGTACTGCAATACTAATGCAAACTAACTCATATACCAAAAGGACATTAGTTTAGCTCAGGAACCCACCAAGATTCAACTGATCACTTACACAAAGATCAATTATAGATGAGGCACCCAAGAACCAATAATGACACAACACCTTAAAGATGATGTTAAAGATGCATCTACAGATCACAGAGAACACGTAAATATCAAATCACAAGTTTAATAAGAACTTTTTTTTATGTTTTTAGCTTTTCTAAAGAGCACTACCCCTAAAAGAATATGACATCCTAGTAGGGCTGTACCAAATGTATGTAATGTTTTTACATTCAAAGCTTCTATTGAGGTTTTCCAATGTCTGTTGTCATAAATTATGACGTTATCAACCTAACAAAAATGGGGGGGGAAATATATTTTTTTGTTATTACAGTAATACAGTATAGGATTGATTGATTTCTTTATTTTTGTGTCATGCACGCAAAGTGTCCAACCCTCATGGATTTACAAGACAGTTGCAGTCGTCAAATATTTCATTACATTACAAAATTACAAGTTATTTTAAAGCTTGGTCTTAAACAAAACATTCTGCTTACTTACATACTGAGCTTAAAATCTCCTACAAAGAAGGTTCCTTTCCTGAAGCACAACTCAAGTTTTCCATAATCATCGGGCCTAAAGAAATCAACACACAGAACAATGAATTAAACAGGCAGCAGTCACTGGTTAGATGTCATGGTACTGACACTTGTAGATTCTACTGCAAGTTCAACTCACTTAAAGCTGAAGTGGTTTCATTACATATAAGTTTACAAGTTATTTAAGTTCACTATAGCACACAAAAGTCCACATGGGTGAAGTAGTTGGATTCTATTGGATAATACAGAGGAAGGGAAACTACAGTATTAAAATCATTCTGGTTTTATTTGTCCTTTCCAAATCGATAATGCTTACATGCGTTTTACACAACATAGAACAAATTCCAGTCATACATGTCGTCTCTTGAAAATAAACCGTGACGTAAGAGCCCTTAGTGGATGCACTCATATGTGATATGTGATTTTTGTATTGTATGTGTATTTTCTCTCAGGACTAAGAACCATCAGTCCTTTCCAGCCCGACGTCTCTGGCATTTCCTGGTCAAACAGGAAGTTCTTCAGGAGACGTTGATCCGTTACATCTTCACTAAGAAGAGGAAGCAGAGTGAGGTCAGCGGCCCACATGAATATAAACATATCTCTATGTTACTCTTTCAGTTTGGTGTTCATTAGCTGTGATGATTAAACCCACCATTGTTTTATTTAACAAGTCATGTTAGTTCACACCAGAATGTTTGAATTTTACTTTTTTTGTTTTAAATTTTGCTTACTTCCCCTAACACTATGACTATATTGGCCCAAATATATGACTATATTATCTTGAAAATTACATTTTTAAAAGTGGGTTTGCGTCACATTTAACTACTAGAGGTTTAAAACCGATCTGTTAAACAAAATGACCTTTTTGAGTGGTTCAAGTTACTGTCACTAAACTCTAAAGTTCCAGGATCGACAGATTAATAGACTTTGTGACTGACTGTGTTAAAAAAAAAGTGTCTTAAAGTATCCCATAATAACCACATGTGACACCCATGATGATGGTGATTGATGAGATACGTCATAATAGTCTTTAAGCAACTGACCTGCAGCCAAGAAATGTACAGTAGTGTCAGGATGAAGACAGAAAAAAAGCAGTCAGAAAATATTTCTGCTTCTGAGAAAAATGTGCAAACATGTGACTAAAAGACAGAACACAGTAATGTGTATTATTAAAGGTGTTATTTATTGAAATACCTGAACAAGAATGTAACTTTCCTGTTGTTCAGAATCATAAATACTGTATTTATCTCCAGAGGGGGGATTGGGGCGTTACAGTTGCTCTTGTATAAACATAAGAAATGTAAGAAAATAGAAATAAAGGACTATGTAACATGAAGATTATGTACATAATGCTACAATATAACTAAATATATGTAAAGAAATATAAGTACAAGAAAATGAGAATATACAAAATATGAAATATGTACAAATATTTGCATTAAGATGTGCAATATATAACATATAACCACAGTGCAGAAAAAGTAAATACAAAATGCTTTTTTTTACATGACAGGTGTTTCAAAAGGGGCTAATATTTTAGTCAGGGACATTATATATATATATGGGCCAATGCAGTATATATTTTAATTTCACTTTGATTTTTTTGCACAGCATGTCTCCAGAAGGTCGCCCATACGCATGGAAAACAATCTACACACTTCCCACATAGTCTTTTGCTTGGCAAGACACTTAAAGGGGCAGTGTGTAACATTTCAGGGACTCTATCAGCAGAAATTGAATATAATATTCATAACTATGTTTTCTTTAGCGTATAATCACCTGAAAATAAGAATCGTGTTTTCGTTACCTTAGACTGAGCGTTTCATATCTATATAGGGAGCGGGTCCTCTTCACAGAGCCGGTCGCCATGTTTCTACATGCTTTTTCACGTTTTACGGCCACCGTAGTTCTGCTACACGCTGCAACCTCACCGCTAAATGCCGCCAGATGTTACACACTGCACCTTTAAGCTTGGAGATGATGATTTATTGAGGTTTTTATCGGAGACCTTTAAACTTTGCCTCAATGACCGACTGTCCTGCTGCAATACTCGGGTCTTACCCATGTATCTCAAGCCTTATCTTCATTGTAACACACAGAGAAGTGCTCACTGAGCATTTATCTCTGTGGTTGCTTTGACTCCTCAGACATCTTAAGTATGGGAGAGTTCACTGCCTTCTGGGATGTCTGGAAATGATCATTATTATGTAATTACATTCATCACAGACTGCTACTGTAGCTGCCAGTCCAAAATTAGACAAATTATGGTCCCAGACGCTTAGAGTTTCTTATTATAACAACATGTAGTAGTCAGATGACTTCAAATTAAACAGTAGCGCTCAGATCCATAGCTCATATCTCCATTCACCCTGCTACGTGACTGTAGCTCCGTGCTAATGAGGTGTTTAGAGTTGTTTGCATTTTATCACCATGTATACATCAAAGATCCTGTCAACCTTTTTTACATTTTCTTTTCATTCCATGTTTTATTTTTTCTGTGTTTGTGCATGTGTTTTGTGTCGTGCCGTGTTGGTGTGTCTGTATTGCCTGTGTGTGTGCGTGTTGTGTTGTGTTGTGTAGTCTGTAGAGAACCATATGGACCGTATAAACCCAAACTGCATAGCAGGAGCAAGCAGTCCCTATAAGGTAGTATCATTTACTGTACCAGCCAAGGCCCTGGCTCTGTCTGTCCGTCTGTCTGTCCGGAAGAGTCACTGTAAAGCCAAGCTAGAAGGAGCGTGGACGTAGTACATTCAACTTTAAAAGATGTATTGTGCACCAGTTTGCACAGGGTTTGCATGTTATAATTAGAGATAGCACCAGACGGGGTGAAGCTCTTAAAGGGATAGTTCAGGTGTTTTGAAGTGGGGTTGTATGAGGTGCTTATCCATAGTCAGTGTATTACTTATGGTAGATGACGGTCGGCAACAGACAGGAGTACCGGCACGGGAGCAAAGCAGTGTACTGCTGTGGACGGGGCCGACAGAAAAACGTGTTTCAGCCACCGAAAAGAAATCAGTATCAGTTTAAGTATACGCTATATTTACAATATTTTTACCGCTCAGACAGCCCTTTCCGACGAGAAAACGAGGATCTATGCTCTCTTCAAAGCCACCAGACTCCTTTGACAAAAACAGTAATTTTACCTCGCAGAACACGGGAGCTGCTGGTCTACCGCTGCCTCGATCGGTTAGTTAGTTTGTGTTTTTGTGTGATTTTGGTGTCTTAAAAGGTTAGTTAGGATTACCCAAAGTCACACAATAGCACAAACCAAACCGATCGATGCAGCGGTAGACCAGCAACTCTCCTGTTTTTTGCGAGGTAAAATTGCTGTTTTTGTCAATGGAGTCTGATGGGTTCAAAGTGGATATAGATGGATATAGATGGATATAACAGCTTCAGTGCCCTGTCAGAAAGGGCTGTCTGAGGGCAAGGTAAAGCGATGAAAATATTCTAAATATAGCGTACACTTAAACAGATATTGATTTTTTTTCTAGATGAGCCTTTCTTTTAGGTGGCTAAAATGCCTTTTGCTGCTGCCCCCATTCACAGCAGTACATTGCTTTGCTCTTGTGTCGGTACTCCTGTCTGTTTCTCCAAACTGGGGGCGTGCCGACCATCATCTACTGTAGGTAATACACCGACTATGGAGAAGTACCTCATACAACCCCACTTCAAAAACACCCAAACTATCCCTTTAATGTCTCCTCCCCAGCTTGGCCTGATAGTGACTGCTCCGGCAATATTTCTGGCATATAATCAGGCTCTGAGGCTCAGATCTAACGTCTAATCTTTCCGTCTCACTGGGACACTTATGACATCCACTCACATCCGATCCCGACCACTAACACGCCTCCCTGTGTTTCTCACTCTTTTCTGAATCTGCTGGGCCCGTAAGAGAGTCAGCTCATACAGTAGACTTACTAACATGCATGCTCACTGTCGGGGCCATAAAAGGCTTCCTAATCATGGAGGGTGTTGTCACCAGGGAATCCAGATTCAACAGTCCAAATTGATTAATATTTAATGGTGTACCTTTACATGTGATTACTCCTCTCCACTGGTGAATGTGGTTGTAGAGGGACTATTTGTTTTGGCCCTGCTCCTCATAAAAGGGAAAATGATCATAAACAGTATTTCCAAAGAATAGGCTTCAGTGTCCCCGGAGCCCCTACTGTAGCTTTAACCTTTGAACCTTGATGTATCTGTGTTCTCTTTTCCAGGTGGAGGCAGATCTGGGCTACCCAGGAGGCAAGGCTAAAATCATTCATAAGGAGTCTGATATAATCATGGCATTTGCCATCAATAAGGTAGGTGATTAAAATACTGCGAAGCACTTTACTTTATGAGTCCATCTCCTTCCATGTTTCCTGGAAAGAGTTATGTAACTTGGCACTAAGTGAAGGGCAAATAGAGACAACGATCCGAGACCAAATCACATAATCCTTTCCAGGAACCTTCCTCTAAATTTACATTTCATTTCATTTCTAGGAAATGAGAGGAAACTGTTGCAAAGTCCACCTTTTAATAATGTCTTTTCCTCCCTCCTTGTCCCCCTCCTCCCTGTTTCCTTCCTTCCTGCTCCAGTCTAACTCCAACGAGATCGTGTTGGCCTCCACTCATGACGTCCAGGAGGTGGACGTGTCTACTCTGGTGGCTGTCCAGCCGTACACCTGGATAGGGGACGACTTTGACAAGGAGTCCCGCAGGTGAGATTCAGGCCAGATCGTAGGTGGCATTGGTCTGTCCTCAAAGAAACAATTTCAATCATTTCGAGTTCCGCATCAATATTTGTCACAAAGCTGTTTATTAAACATAAATGTTGCATGTTCTGGTTACACACATACAAAACCAAAAGAAAAACACCAGACATAATAAGGGATGTCCTGAACCGATCCTAAGAATCAGTATCAGGGCCGGTCCGTTATCAATTAATCGATTAGTTGTCAACTATTAAATTAATTGCCAACTATTTTGATAATCGATTAATCAGTTTGAGTCATTTTTTAAGAAAAAAAAGTCTAAATTCTCTGATTCCAGCTTCTTAAATGTGAATATTTTCTGGTTTCGTTACTCCTCTATGACAGTAAACTGAATATCTTAGAGTTGTGGACACAACAAGACATTTGAGGACGTCATCTTGGGCTTTGGGAAACACTGATTGACATGTTTTCACCATTTTCTGACATTTTATAGATCAAACAACTAATTCGTTAATCGAGAAAATAATCAACAGATTAAACGACAATGAATATAATAGTTAGTTGCAGCTCTACATATTTTAATGAATCGGTATCGGCAGAATTAAAGCCGATCAAATACATATAATTATCAGATGGGACTTGGTATCAGCAGATACTCTCAGATTGGGATCGGGGCAAAAAAGTGTCAATTTTAGCAAAAACTTAAATTAATTATTAATTACTTGGTCAATCCATTTATGCATTTTCTGCTGCTTTTCAGGATCCAGGTCACAAATCATAAGGAATTATTATTACATACTGCTGGGAAGTAAAGGAAAAAATGGGATATAATGATAAATAATCGTAGACCATATTATCCCTACTGGTTTCCCATCAGACTTTCATCCGTAAAATAGGTATTAAATTGAATTCTATGTGGGGTTAAAAAGATCTTAAATAGTCTTAAATCTAACTGCAGAAACCCTGTAAGTAACTGGTCGACCAAAATGTTTTGCATGTGAATAGCTGACTGAGTCTTTGTGCATCATCTGTGTTTTGAACACGACGGGTTCTGGTTGTGTTTTGTTTTGCAGCTCTGACGACATCGACCATCGTTCCTCTCATACCAACATCGCCCAGGCGAGCTCTGCCCCCTTTGCACCACCACAGATGCCGGTCTCTGCATCCATGCCGTGGCTCGGCAGCGGGCAGACCAGCATGGGAGCCAGTGTGGTACGAGTCTATGCAAACACACATATACATACACAAACACAGCCAAAGCAGGCAGTGATGGCTGTGCAGTTCTCAGTAAAGGCCAGTAGAGGGAAACTAAGCTCTGTTCTGATGGCAGAGAAGATGCGCTATCACTCTGCAGTCTTTCTTCTCATAACATGCATTAGATGCATAAGTAAAGTTTTAGCTTTATTAACCCCAAATGCAAACATGAGACTTCTGATTCAGAGTTTAAATTGACTATTTGGATTTAACTCTGCAGACTGTGGCCTGCTGCACATTTCCATGAGAGATGTTTGTATTTTTAATTCTTATCAATGTCGAGCCAAACTGAGCCGTGCCGACTAAACAGCTGGCCTGCTGAGTCTATGCCGGCTGATACAGAGAGGCGGGTGTGTTTGTATGGCAGAGATGGATGTATATAAACACAGATAGCGGCTGCTCTCACAGCCGGTAACCCAAGGTACAGATTTGCGTCACGCTTACAGCCGTGTTGATACACGAAGCGAGACAGGACAGAGGGTGTCACACAGGTTCAGTGGGTTTGTTCAGTGTACGGTGGGGTCTGGTTAGTTAAGATCCCAGACATTCAATGGCCTTTGAGTCTGTAGCGTTGTTTTACTCAGCAGTAAAGAACCATCACAGCACGACATCATATAAGGGATAATGTACAGCGAGCCAGTCGTTGTTGTGAAATAAAACCTGACACGGCGATGCGGCAGGGTGGACCCCGACGCGAAGTGGAGGGGTCTTACACCATCCTGAAGGGTTTTATTTCACAACAATGAGCCGCTAGCTGTACATTATCCTGCTTATTACACAGCTACTTACTTTAGAAATCAATAATTTGACACAAAAATGGTCCGCCAGAGTCCAACATCAGAACTGAGCCCATAGCAACGGTCTGCTATAAAGAAATAACAGACTGTAGAATGCCGTGATTGGCCAATCAGAATCGAGTATTCAACAAAGCCGTGTAATAAATGATATAAATTGATGTTTTTATTGTTGTTTTTTTCAGATTATGAAGAGGAATCTGAACAATGTGAAGAGAATGACATCCCATCCCATATATCAGTATTGTAAGTGTCTACTTTGGAGCCTGACTGTACACAGGAGGTCATCACCAGTATACATTTTAATTTGTATTAATGTCTCCCCTTCTCCCTCTCATTTCCCCTCTGTCTTTATCCATCTCTCTCTCTGTCTCTCTCTCTCTCTCTCTCTCTCTCTCTCTCTCTATGTGTGTGTGTGTGTGTCAGACATGACGGGGGCTCAGGACGGCAGTGTGAGAATGTTTGAATGGAACAGACCTCAGCAGCTCATTTGCTTCAGACAAGCAGGCAACGCCAGAGTCACCCGACTCTATTTCAACTCCCAGGGCAATAAGGTTCACACACACACACACACACACACACACACACTGCAACGTCTGTGTTTTGTCTATTCGCAGTGCTTGTTCTGATTGCTCTGTGCTCGTTTTGTAGTGTGGAGTTGCTGACGGAGAGGGTTTCCTCAGTCTCTGGCAGGTCAACCAGACATCCTCCAACCCCAAACCCTACCTGGTGAGCTCCCCCCTCCACCTCCCTCCCCTCCTTTACCACCAGCCCGGCACACACATACACTTCTTTAGACAAAAAAAAGTAGGGCTGTCAATCGATTAAAATAGTTAATCGTGATTAATCGCACCATTGTCCATAGTTAATCGTACATTTTTTATCTGTTCAAAATGTACTGTAAAGGAAGATTTGTTTTAAGTATTTAATATTCTTATTAACATGGGAGTGGGCAAATATGCTGCTTTATGCAAATGTATGTATATATTTATTACTGGAAATCAACTAATAACACAAAACAATGACAGATATTGTCCAGAAACCCTCACAGGTACTGCATTTAGCATAAACAATATGCTCCAATCATAACATGGCAAACTGCAGCCCAACAGGCAACAACAGCTGTCAGTGTATCAGTGTGCTGACTTGACTATGACTTGCCCCAAACTGCATGTGATTATCATAAAGTGGGCATGTCTGTAAAGGGGAGACTCGTGGGTACCCATAGAACCCGTTTACATTCACATATCTTGAGGTCAGAGGTCAAGGGACCCCTTTGAAAATGGCCATGCCAGTTTGTCCTCACCAAAATTTAGCGTAGCATTGGAGTGTTATTTAGCCTCTTTTGTGACGAGCTAGTACGACATGGTTGGTGGATTCCTTAGGTTTTCTTATGATACCAGTATCTTCGCTCTAGTTTTAAAACAGAGCCCGCTACAACCTAAAAATCTCAAGTTGCATTAATGCGTTAAAGAAATTAGTGGCGTTAAAACAAATTTGCTTTGACAGCCCTAAAAAAAACACAATATGAATCATTCAAATGAATATATATTGTTTGTATTTCTACAGAGCTGGCAGTGCCACACTAAGACCTGCGGTGATTTCGCCTTCATCACGTCCTCCAGCCTCATCGCCACAGCTGGACAGTCCAATGATAACAGGTCAGAAAACACCTCTATTAAACCGACACTAATCTCTCTCTGTTGGTGTCGACTCACTAATGTTACGTTTGCTTTACTTTGTCCACAGGAATGTTTGCCTGTGGGATACTCTGATTTCACCTAGCAATACCATGGTCCACGGTAAGACATCACAAACACCTGATTTAATGATACTCCCTGTATATAACGAGTTGTGATCCAGCTCAACATTTCTTTCCCGCCCATCCTCCTCCAGCGTTTCCCTGCCATGAGAACGGGGCCACTGTGCTTCAGTACGCTGCTAAACAGCAGCTGCTCATCACCGGAGGCAGGAAGGGCTTTGTGTGCGTGTTTGACATCCGCCAGAGGCAGCTGCTCCACACTTTCCAGGCCCATGACTCAGCCATCAAGGCCCTGGCGCTGGATGCCTTCGAGGACTTCTTCGTCACCGGCTCTGCAGAGGGCAACATGAAGGTGACGCATCGCTCCGTCGCTCACTCACTCACTGACCTGCCAAAACACACTACAGTCACACTTACACTCACATTAATGTTTTATTCTAGGTACAGACCTGCTTGATGAAATTAGAAAATCCTCCCTCATACCTAAATATAATAACAGCCAATAGGAACGCTCTCTCTGAAATTACCTGTGCTAGATTTTCCATTGAGGTGCAGAAGTCTAGTTTTCTCTCAGAACACTTGAATCATAATTTGCTGAAAGCTTATTATGGAATTTTTGCCTAACGATGCCAAAAACATTCTGCGTACGGAAGCTTCAACATCTGTGTTTTGTCTCTCTTTCCCTCTGCTTTTTCTCTGTTTCCAGGTGTGGAAGTTAACCGGCCACGGGCTCATGCACTCTTTCAGCACCGAGCATGCCAAGCAGTCCATCTTCCGCAACATCGGCGCCGGCGTGATGCAGGTGGAAACACGGCCCGGAAACCGCATCTTCACCTGCGGAGCAGACGGCACCCTGAAGATGAGGGTCCTCCCCGACCGCTACAACATCCCCAGCAGCTTGGTCGACATCCTGTAACGCCTTCTTCTTCCACGTCTGACGGTCCAAAGAGGAGAAGAGACAGAAAGAAAAACCACAAAAAGCTAAAAACGTAACACTCGCTAGGCATTCATAGAGTAATTGACGGGGGAAGAGCTGGTCAAAAGATCGCCACGCTTTTGGCAATCTTTCAGAGTGTGCAGTGTTCATGGGTTTACTGTCGACGTAAAACATACCCACAACGGAAAAAACGGAGCTGCAAATATTTTTGTTTCCCCCCCACCTATCCCCCCTCACCCCCCCAAAAAGGCCTAAGGCAACGTTACAAGCAAAAGGTATCATACTTGATTTTAAAAGCTAGATTTATTGTAATTTTATTGAAGAATCTCTACTCTTAGAGTGTGTCCATAGGGAAGCTATGCATGTCCTGTTCTCGTTCCGCGGTGCAATCACAGGTCTATTGATAGTGCTCTGTAAAAGTGCTCAAGCAAAAATTTTAAAAAAGTGTGTAACTGTCGTCATTTTGTGCCCACAGCTGAAATCTCTTAGCATCTACTGTAACCAGCACTGTGGTTTGTTATTAAGTCAGTGGTTTCCGGTGTGAATCGAGTTGTTGGAATCTGCATTTTGTTTCACTGGTTTTTTGGGGGGGGGGGGGGGGGGGGGGGGCCTACCTGCCTTTTTGCCCAGCTTTTCTCAGCCCTTATGGAAGCGTTGATGGTGCACCCCCTCCTCCCCCACACACCCTCATCCCCCTCCCCCCTCTCACTGGCTGCCCCGTCACCCACTCTGGCACCTTCCTGGTTTGGGCTCGACCCAGCTCGGCGCGGTGTGCGTGTGTGCGTGTGCGCGTGTGCGCGCGTGTGTTCACTCTGCTGTGTCCTCCATCTGTACGCCTGCCCGCCCACCTGCCCTCAAATGCCTGTTTGTGTGGCCGACTCACTGCTAGAACATTCCTTGTTTGGAAGATGATGATGTGTTTTACTCCTGTGACTGTGATTTTTCAATGTTCCCATCTGTCTGGTCCAAACCCGAATGCCCACCCGCCCAGAGCAGAAACACAAAGGTTCACTTCTGGTTTTGCACAAGATATTCTTGAATTTTTGTTTGTTGTTTTTAATTCATTTGTATGGTATTATTTAAATTATTTATATGTTTTTGTTTTGGTTGACCATTCCTATTTAACTTATTGCCTTTTTATTTTAAGGAATGTAAGGGGTTTTAACTGTATCTGACTGGGAAGACGTGCAACACAGTCTACTGTATGTAAGTGCGTGTTACCTCGCTTAGTTGTTTTTACTGTTTCATCCATAAGGAATAGATATTTGCACTCAAAATCTGGAGACACTAAAAAGTTTATTTAAAATAAATAGGATATTGAAGAAGAAACTTGTTATATACAAATGAATGTCTGGCTTTATTTGGCCTAGTAGTTAAAATGTTTGAAATAGTTTTAATATATAAATTATATAAATATATATATATATATGAAATACCACAACAGCTTGTACAAACATGAAAGCATTTCTTTATTTTTGGTTTGTATCATACCAGCTGGATTAGTTGTAACTTTTGTTAAGTGTATGTATGGTATTTATTAAAGAGATTTGTGTTTCTCTCCCTCTTTCGGCCCACTATGTGTACTGTATGTAGCTTAAGTGTTTTACCAATGGTCCTACTGGTGTCTGGTGTGTATGTGTGTGTGCATGTAATAATGCTAAAGAAGCCAATATCATGGGTAGACGCTTACTAGGGCACTTGAGCCTGGAGGAGTGTGAGAGAACAGGTCATGGTCAGAGTTTTACCTTTGTAAAGTGAATAAATTCTTTTTATTTCATCAGGGTGATTTGGCGCTGTTGTTTTCTTTTTTTATTTTCTGTCCAGAGGAATAATGAGCGACCAGCAGGGACCATGCTGCTTCATATCATGTACATCTATAGAAAAATACATAAAAGATAACTGTCATGCAAATACACTAAATAAGTGGTTCTCAACCTTTTGGAGTCATGAACCCCGAGAATTTTGATATTATTGGTGTTCGCGACCCCCCCCCAGTTTAGTTCAGTTTTGTTTAATGAGTCCTAAAACCCGGAGTTGAGTTAGCATGTTAGCATTTCCGGTTCCCTCGCCTGGAAGTCAATGGGTTTTTAGTTAGATGCTTGAAATAAGGTCTGTGGTTAACACAAGCTTAAGACATTTTAACATTTGTTCTACGATATAAAATACTTAAATAAATATCCCATTTTGGATTTTGAAGCCTTTATGTGTCTTTAAAAATGGCGGTTGCTAACCAGTGGCTAAATGAGACTAGTAAACATCATCACACCGACTCGTCCGCCTTTACAGCCTCGTTGTTTATACTTGCGCTCATGCGACCGTGGTGTAGTTGGTTTATAGCCTAACGTTAGCTTTTTACTTCTGGTGATTGTATTTACATTTCAAAAATCATAAAAGTGGTGTTCATTTGTGAAGATTATCTCGCTGAACAAAACGTGTAAGTATCATAAACGTTTCTTTGCTACAGAGTTTATTTCCTGCAATAATTCAAAACCCAATGGAAAAAATCCCATTGTCTTTTTGTCGAGGGAACCAGGGCGATGCTTCCATTGATACATCCGATGTAATGTAAAAAACATTCCCCAGTCTAAAATATGTTATTTCATTTTTAATATGATATTTAATTTTTAATGTTATTTTATTTTTTTCTCCACAACCATCTGGCGACCCCCAGAAATTACTTTGTGACCCCCTTAGGGGGTCCGGACCCCCAGGTTGAGAACCACTGCACTAAATAATATAACAACTTACAACACAGACGGCCACAAAAATTGAGTTATAAGTTCAGTTTGTATAAATTATGAACTGTTTGATACAAAATGATAAAATGTTTTCACACTGTTAGTAACTCCAAAATCTCACATGTACAATAGGATATAAATACAGCAGTATTTATCTTATATAATATGATAATATGAATTATTGACCAAAAACTGTTTTCCTTCAGTGAAAAAGTGATTTTTAACAACTGATTACTGACAGGAACGCTCTACAGTACAGCAGTGGTTCCCAACCTGAGGTCCGGTCCCCCTTAAAGCTGCGCCAGGATTTTACCTGCTCTGAGATTGTCAAAATTAGATTTGCATGTAAAATCATAATAACTCACTTACTGGATAATTTATACAAAAGTCTGCATATAAAAGCATTTAAAAAGATATTTTTTTGCTACTTAGTAGCAAAATCTAACGAAATATTCTGTTCAATCCATATTTGTTGGCATTTAGCCTTTCAAAAACAAAATTTTCATGTTTCTTCTCCTCGACGCAGCAATCTAACAACACAATAAATTACATTTAATTAACCACAATAACAAAAAATCTATTTCGTCTCTAACGCTATTATAGTAAATTAATTAAGTCGTTACAAAAAAAAGATCATATTATATATCTGCATTCGCTTGGTGAAGTCAAAACGTCATCACTTTATGCTGGCAAAACCGACAAGTTATATTCATTAAAAAAAAGACTAACTCATTTAATACACTGAATCCCTTTTTTTCAAATTGAGTATCTTGTTCGAGTATTTGTAATTTTTCTTCGATACAAGTTGGGTGGACATCAAGGAAAATAGGTTGGGAACCACTGCTCTACAGGAAGATAAAGTTGAGACTGATGTGTCGGCTATATCGCTCTCTATATGAACAATTTCCAAAGATGGAGTGAATAGCTGGTGGTCAGCAGGTATTTTGCTCTCATTATTTAACAGTCATGTCTGCATGTTGTCCGTCATGTTCAGACGGTGTGTTCTTCACTCGTCAGAGATGAAGAAGACCACATAAAGCCTGACGTAGCCCTGGTCCCACACATACAGGTGTCTGTCCTTCGGGCTGTAAGAGAGCATCGCCAGCACTCCACCTGGAGACCTCAGGTCAAAGGTCATATTGACCGGCTTTCCCTTCAGCAGGTCAAAAGCAAAGGTAACTCTGGTGTCCTTGGTGTCCGTGACGTACAGGACGCCGCAGGCGATGAAGGCGTTGCCGGCCTTGGTGCGGGGGTAGGTGGTGTTTATGTAGGACGTGACGGAGAAGGTCTTCTGGTCAAGCTGGGCCACCGTGATGCTCTCATCCACGCTGGAGGCGAAGATCAGCCACAAGCCGTTCTCATCTGCTGCCACCTTGAAGTAGGTCTTGGAGTTTTGGAGCAGGTAGGCGAGGTTGTGGTATAAAGCGTTGTCTATACTGAGAGTGTGAAGCTTCTTGGTGTGAAAGTGAAATCTGTGAACAAACAAGCAGCAGGTTGTTAACCAGAGGGAATGGAAACGATAGCAAAGCATCTAACCGTCTTATTGGCTTACCTGGCAATGCTGGAAGTGCCAGCGATGTGATAATAGAAGGATCCGTTGTGAACGGTGTGGCCGCAGCCTTGGTAGAACTTTCTAACATCCACAACGTCACTGCTGCTGTTCTGGAAGGAGGCGATGCTTTTATACTCCTTCACCACACGACCTGGGGAACAACAAAGAAAATGTTCACTGCTATACTGTATATATATATATATAAAAAAAAAAAATAGATATATATATATAATTATCACTTACTCGATAATTTATACAAAAGTCTGGAAATAAAACTATTTAAAAATATATATTTTTTTGCTCCTTAGTAGCAAAATCCAACTAAATATTCTGCTTCAATCCATATTTGTTGCCATTTAGCCTTTTAAAAACAACATTTTCACTGTGCTCAACATCCTATTTGCTCTCTCACTTGATGCAGCAATCTAACAACATCATAAATTACATTTAATTAACAACTGTAACAAAACATCTATTTTGGCTATAACACTATTATAGTAAATTAATACAGTTGTTACAAAAAAAAATTGATTTAATATAAAAAAGACTCATTTAATACACGTTAGTCAAATAGAGGATTTTGTTTGATGATTTGTAATTTTTTGGGTTGGGTTGGGAACCACTGGTGTAACAGCGCTGCATTGCCTTGATACATCAGTATCCACGCTGATGGTCCTCTGAAACCGACCTACCAGAAAAGTGTTCTGCCACCCAGATTCGCTCATCGTTCAGCTGAGCGGTGTCTCTCATCCACGTGCCAAATGTGCTCTCCATCTTTGACACATTCCTGGGGTTGATCAGAGACTTGATCAGGCAGTCTGAGGGGAAACAAGATAACACCAAGCTCAGATGCTTCCATCATCATACTGTATTGTATATACATGTAGACACATCTCTCTCAACGCTCACCGTTCTTCTTAGCTGGCGTCTTGTGTAGTTTCACAGCCTCCTTTACAGACGAGGTTTCATCATTTGGATTTGCATGTAACAGCCCTGTTAGAAACAATTTCACTTTACGTCATTCACAGCGTTCACATTTCACTACAAGGACCATGTCTTAGCTGTTCTGGAGCTTTTGATCATATCACACGATCTTCCTCAGCAGACGGAGCTGCCCAGTTTTTATGGAATTGTAGCTACATTAGATGTTTGAATTTAAATTGATTTTTTGCCACTTAGTAGTGGTTCCCAACCTATTTTGCTTAAAGCCCCCCTACTTGTGTCTAAGAAAAGCTGAGGCCCCCCTGACGTCATCTCCATGAAAAAAAAATACAAATCCTCGAACAAAATCCTCGATTTGAATAAACTGATTCAGTGTATTAAATGAGTTAGTCTTCTTTTTTAATGAATAGAGTTTAGTTTTGTCAACATTCGCCAAGCAAATGCAGATACATAACACGACTTAATAAATGTATCATAATAATGTTAAAGCCAAAATCTAGTTTTTGTTATCGTGGTTAAATAAATGTAATTGATGGTGTTGTTAGATTGTTGGTAGACTGCGCCGTTATGACAGAGTGTCAAGCAGGAGAGCAAATTAAATTGTTGTTTTTGAAAGGCTAAACACCAACAAATATGGATTGAAACAGAATATTTCATTAGATGGATAGATAGAAAATATATCTTTTTAAATAGTTTTATATCCAGACTTTTGTATAAATTATCCAGTAAGTGTGTTATTATGATTCTAGTTTTATATGGAGAAATCCAATTTTGACAACCTCAAAGCAGACAAATCCTGGCGCACCCCGTGATCTTTGGCGATCCCCTAATGGGAGACCGGACCCCAGGTTGGAACCACTGACTTAGAGGACTTCTCATCCAAGTCCTTAAAGAGCTCAGAAAAAGAAAAACAATTCCATGGCAACTGGGCAAACCAGTAGATTGAGTGATACAATCAAAAGCTCCAGAACAACGACTACCTGGACCTTGTGGTGAGATTGTTTTACCAACTTTGAAGGTGAAGAATAAACTTTCAATCTCAACTGCAGAGTATTTGTTTGATTATGATCAACAAAGGCCTTTATACCCAGGGTATGAGCAGCCTGAAGGTTGGCTCTGTGGTGCCTGGTTCTGGGAGGCCCCTGAGGGCCAGGAGCTCCCATGGGCCCAGGAGGACCTGGAGGACCAGGAGGACCTGTACAAAGAAGAGAGGACAACATCTAAACCCTCGGGATGTAAACAAGTAGATTTATTCTGAAGATGTTCCGGGTCTTTTGCAAATCTTTACATCATTTTGATTTTAATTTAGCTATGCATAATGGTTAAAGTGACATCAAGTAATGAGCGTAAAGCTCTACTTGCCCTCAATAATGACGTCATTGGACGGTTGTCCCTTCTCTCCAGGCGGACCAGCCTCTCCGTCCTCTCCTTTTTCTCCCGGTTCTCCTTTCTCACCTGGTGGAGGAACGTTGTGACAAATAGATCCAAGATTGCATTCATAAACTCAACACACTTTGCCCTATTGTTAAAACCATGAATTACTCCATTGACTTCCGAGGGTGAATCATGCAATCCACTGACGGTGAAGTGAAGTGGGAGAATACTGGGTGGGAGTTTTCCGGTTCAATTAGCTGAAGCCCAAAACCACAGCGATGAATAATATTAGCTGAGAATGTGAAAGAAAGGCGGCTGACTCAACCTCTTCAGTCATTTACGGGGAATCTAATCTGACGTCGTTATGATACATGGACGGATCAGAGTGTGTTGGTATGTTTGTGTCATTGTGTGTGTCTGATTTTAAGTAGCTGTGTGAGCTTCTTGGTATTTTGGTATTTTTAACCCCCGGTTGTACTCAACCCTTTGACTGCTACTTAGTTCTTCACTAAAATGGCCAGCGTTGCTCGAGGCATTGATACAAATGGATGGTGAGTAAAAACAGATTCCTTACCTTTTTTTCCTCTTTTCCCGTCAGCCCCCGGCAGTCCATTCAGTCCGGGGATGCCATCAGTCCCATTGTGGCCGGGCATACCGTCCACACCGGGCAAACCTACAGGAACACAAAAAAATCCTCACCATGAATGGAGAACTCATTTAGGAGGGGCATGGGTCACTAAACCACAAAGGACACATACAGTATTTTAAATTTGGATCCAGAGTGAAGGGTTCACGTACCAGGCGGTCCTGGGGGTCCTGCAACAGAAAAGGTTTGAGGATTTTAGAGATTAAAAAGTGATATTTTGGACACAAGTATGTAGTTTAATAAATGAGTAAGACATACCAGCGATGCAGACTCCCTTGGTGCTGTTGCAAATGTCGATCAACAATTTGATCTGAAGAGAAAGAGACAAAGTAAAGTAGAGTGGCATACACTTCTATACCACAAATACTCAATTACTGAGCACCTTGGTAGCCTCTGTCTGTCTCTCTCCCCATTTCCAGTCTGCCTCTACACTTTCCTCTGTCCAATAAAGGCAAATCATATGTTTTACATTACAATACTCCATTATAAGTCAAACTTAAAGTAAAACTATAATCAGCAACATATACTTAAAGTATCAAAAGTAAAAGAAACTCATGCAGCAGAATGCCCATGGCGAATGAGTGTTTTAATATATATTATATTATAGGAGTATTATTACTGATGTTAAACATGTAAGAAACATTGTATTCTTTACTTTTAAATGCGGTTAAGCAGTTTAATGTGTAACAGTTACGGCAGTCAATCGATTAAAATATCTAACTGAGATTAAACGCACGATTGTCTGCAATTATTCGCATGATTGTCCATGATCAATCACGATTAATCACAAATTAATTGCACATCTTTTATCTGTTCAAAATGTACCTTAAAGGGAGATTTGTCAAGTATTTAATACTCTTATCAACATGCGTGTGACTAAATATATTTGCTTAATGCAAATATATGTATATATTTATTATTGGAAATCAATTAACAACACAAAACAATGACAGATATTGTTACAGGTATTGCAAATTTGGCGTTAGTTTGGAGCATTATTTAGCCTCCTTCCCAACAAGCAACTATGACGTGGTTGGTACGAATGGATTCTTTAAGTTTTGTAGTTTCATATGATACCAGTATCTTCACTCTACCTTTAAATCTGAGCTCGCTACAACCTAAAAATTGCAAGGTGCGTTAAAGAAATTAGTGGCGTTAAAACGATTTCTCATTAACGCGTTATTATTGTGTTCATTTTGACAGCCCTAGTAGCACTGCATCATATTTCATAAACTGATCATGTTTTCTTTGTACAATCTTGATCTGCAACGTAACTACAGCTGTCAAATAAATGTTGTGAAATAAACGTACAATATTTTCCTGTGAAATGTAGTGGAGTAGGAGCGAAATGGTTCAAAAGTACAAAATGGAAATACTCCAGTACAAGTATCTAAAAAATGTACTTGAGGGCCTCGAGATTACATAATAATACTAGTGTTGCCTTTAGGCCCCTGTTATTTCAGTTTGTATTGTGCTAGTGGTGCATTACACAAACAGCATTACCAAACAAATTTGAAATTAATCAATTTACCACAACCTGGACCTGAAACCTTCAGACCCCCTGATGGTCACAGGCCCGAGGACCGCTGCTCATTTGAACCAGTTGGTGATGCAGCATTAGTCAGCAATGACAACATAATGTAAGACACTATAGACTAGAGTATATAGCGTATGTACAGTATCATTAAATCTCTTTTTCTCCCTCATATACAATCCACCAGCAAGTGTCTCATCTCACCGGGACCATGGAGTAGGTCATCATCATCATCATGTCGTCTTGCACGTGTGCCTTGTGGTAACTCTGGCCGTGGCGGTGCTTGTGTTTCATCTCATCCTTCATCTTCTTCTCTGCTTCCTCTCCCACCTCCTGGCTCGCCTCCTGGCTCACCTCCTGGCTCACCTCCTTCAGATGGACCTCCTGGCTGCCCTCCTTCAGATGGACCTCCTGGCTGCCCTCCTTCAGATGGACCTCCTGGCTGCCCTCCTTCTGATGGACCTCCTGTCCCTCCTCCTGGTGAATCTCCTGCTGCAGCTCCTTCTCCAGCTTATCACTCCTCTTATTCCTGGAGTACTGGTATTGATACTGGCTTTGCGGATGTGCCCGCATCCCCGCCGGTACCTCCTGGAGGAACTCCACCACCGAGCTCTGCTCCACTTCCGTCAGCTTCGCCTCTGTCTGCTCCAACAAGGCACGTTGCTGATTCTGCTGGACCAAGAGCACCAGGAGGCCCACAGTGTTCATCAGCGCCACGGCACACGTCCCGTACAGCACCATCCGCTGAGGGAGAGTCATGCTGGGGGTCGGGATCCACATGGTCACCACTTCGCTTCCTCTCTTCTGAGGGTTGCCCACCAACGTCAGCATTCACAGGAGGAGACAGGTCCACTACGGCAGTGAATATAAAAGGAGAAACAGGACAGAGAAAGTCCAAGTTTTATGACCTTTGTAGTCCAAGATGCTGCCACAAAAAATCAAATCAAACTAAAGAATCCAACAGGAAGGAAGCTGAAATTCAAGATCCTGTCCAAATAGAGTCCAGTCAGCTTCAGGGTCTGTGGTCTGTCTGAGGGCAGACTGGTAAATACAGGGCTTGTTGTGTTGGTCGCCAAGTGGAGAAGGGGTTGTGTCAATGTGTGTGTGTGCGTGTGCACATGCAAACCAGTAATGTAGGAGTGGGCATTACACAATCTTCTGGGTTTGTCTGGGAAGAAACCCCCGCCTGTTCAGTCACCTGATTTATATTCAGCACAACCCATTCTACTGCAGCGCCGTGGGCAGACTGACATCACACACACACACACACACAGACACGGGCATGCACATATGTATGATGTACGCACAAAAGCACTCCCATACATAACACATGAAAGCATGCATTACACCAGACAAGCTGACTGGTTCATTCATGTTTACATACGTATATACATTATTATTAGTAGTATTATAATTATTACAACAGAGACAATCCTGAATGAAAAAAAATACATGACATCAAAATGCATTACCATCATTATAGTTTCTACTGAGTTGGTTCATGTCCTCTCTTCCTCAACCACTGTATCGTCCCTTCATTCCTCCCCCGGCGTCGGTCCTCATCACGTCCTCACAGCCTCCATCCACCGACTGCAACAATGACCCATTTCCATTTCTTTGATTAGGGCCTGAAAAGTGAAAAATAAAATGACAGTTAAGCAGGGAAAACTCCATTTGCAGTACTCTTCACTGTGAAAGGGAGTCGGCACCAGCTCTTTTTAGAATCAGATTAATTTGCCAAGTACATACATACAAGGAATTTGACTCCGGTTTTATGCATCTCTCAATGTATTTACACAGACATGAAAATAACAGCTAGGGACAAGGACAACAAAGCTGGACAAGTAAAGGTGAAGACTAGACAGGACTGTTATGAACACAAGTAGTGAGTAAATAGGAATATATATAAATATGAAATAAATATGTATAAAAAGTATGTATGTCAAAGTTAATGCGATAATGTGTTAACGCAAATTTGTTTTAACGCCACTAATTTCTTTAACGCGATAACACAATTGATCTTTCTGAGGTTGTAGCGGGTTCCGTTTTAAAGCTAGAGTGAAGATACTGACATCATATAAAACTACAAAGCCTAATGAATCTATTGGTACCAACAATGTCATACTAGCTTGTCATGAAGGAGGCTAAATATCGCTCCAAACATGCGCTAAATTTTGCCAAGGAAAAACTGTCATGGCCATTTTCAAAGGGGTCCCTTGACCTCTGACCTCAAGATATGTGAATGAAAATGGGTTCTGTGGGTACCCACGAGTCTCCCCTTTACAGACATGCCCACTTTATGATAATCACATGCAGTTTGGGGCAAGTCATAGTCAAGTCAGCACACTGACACACTGACAGCTGTTGTTGCCTGTTGGGCTGCAGTTTGCCATGTTATGATTTGAGCATATATTTTATGCTAAATGCAGTACCTGTGAGGGTTTCTGGACAATATTTGTCATTGTTTTGTTGTTAATTGATTTCCAATAATAAATATAAATACATTTGTATAAAGCTGCATATTTGTCCACTCCCATGTCGATAAGAGTATTAAATACTTGACAAATCTCCCTTTGAGGTACATTTTGAACAGATAAAAAATATGTGATTAATTTGCGATTTATCGCAATTAAATATAAATATTTTAATCGATTGCCCTAATAAAAAGCACCAATGACTAACAATAAAATAAGAAATGAAATGAACATCTATATAACTGTAGGTGTATCTGGCCCATTTTCTGTAATCACCTAAGTAATATGACTTCAATAACAATACAATAACTCTGTTAATCTGCCTCTCTGCTGACATGGAGCAGTGCTAGATTCATGTAGCTGACCTACATGCTCTCACAGCCATGTTATGCTCCATCTAACTTTTACGCTCACACACACACACACACAGGAAGAGAGAAAGTAGAGATGCAACATTACTGTTAGATTCAGGTCCTCTGTTGACCGGCTCTCCTGCCTGAGGCTGTAGGTCACTGACAGACAGCAGATGTGTAGACGTGTAAGCACAATACACTCTTCAGAGCACTGAGGTCGTTCCTTTGTTATCTCTCATTCACTGCACTCTGAGCTCGACCAGTTGGGACTGGGGACAAAAAGGAAGAGGAGAGCAAGCCTTTCTTACATGGATCTCTGATTCATGAATGTTATATATTTGAACACTGTTTACAAAGCTGCTATCATACATGTTCTGATGATTCACATAAAGTGAGGATCCGTTAAAATGAACCCTGAGGTGTTAATATGTCGGCATGCCCACAACATCTTCTCCACCTCTGATCTCTCACTGATCTTTTCTGGTTCTGGTTCCTCCTTCCCGCGGTGCAGCTGCTGGGAGAGCAACCTTATCTGTCTTACAAACCGCCGGGCTGACAGGTCCACGTCCATCTTGTTGCTGCAGGCCAAGGCCAGCCAGATGACTTTACATGTCTTCCTACAGACTTCATCCTCCCACCTACCTCTTTTCTCCGTCCAAGAAACCTTTTTCTCTTTACACTTTTATCCATGAAGTTTGACAAGTTTTAAAACATCATTATTATTTTGAATGCCACATTTCAGCATAGTTACAGAGAATAAAAGAACAGATGAAATTACATTAAATCAGTATAATGGCACACTAAAGAAAATCAAAGAAAGCCAGTGAATCTAATTATTTACAAAGTGAAATAAATTACATTTATTGAACATGTTAAAACGGCCTAAATTTGAATGAAACGCAATGAGAATGTCTCAGATTTTCAAGTTATGTAAGTGAAATGTATTACATAAGTGATGGGGCAGACAGTAAAGTTACACTCTCTATGGTAGTAACTCCCAGTGTGTTGTGAGAGAGCTGGTTGGGGAGTTCATAGCTGTTATCATATCTCTTTGCCAACTCAGCAATGCCCCTTTACATCTGAATTGTTGTTCAGGCAGGTCACATAGCATAAAGCATATATTGTCTGAACTCATAGCCACTCATTTTTGCTGCATGTCATACCTCAAAGAGGAATGAATAAACTCTGTTCAGACATCATACATGATCTGACATTTAACCGCTTTCCTTCAGCTTTCTATTGATCTTGTTTGTTCACTTCTGAACAACTCCCCATACATGCGGTGGAGACAAAGATGTGGTTGACCACAAGACAAGGTTACATTAACTTCTGTTTTCGGGAAAAAACGGGGAGTTGTCTCCGTTTAATCATGCAGAACAATCTCAGACTGAGCCATCACACAGGGAATCGTTATCAAGGCAGCGCCTCAGCACACAGTCGGCCATTTGAACTGCACATTCTTGGACTCGAGTGTGGGCGGGGAGTGAATTCACAGAGTCCTTTATACACTAAGAGCCAATAGAACAAAGACTGAGACAAACAGAATTGGCTTTGTCACGAATTGCGAAATAAAATAAAATAAAATAAAATAATTTTAGAAATAAAATGAATCCCCCTGCTTAAAATGACTGTAAGTAGAGGGGGGAAACAGTTTCCAGAGTGCATACGTAGTTCATAGAAAGTAATGAAAGCAATAAACGCAAGATCTAGTCTGGGATAAAATATTACAAATTAGAACATACAGACTTTCTGTCGCAAAGAAGTTAGATATGTGTAAGAAATGTTAAGAAAGGCACAGCAGATGAGTCTGTACACAAAGGATAAGGTTTGATGGAACCATATAATAGCAAACAAAATAATAAGTAAGTACTGGAGTCAGCACTGTAGACAAGAGTTTAAAAACACGGAGGTCATCAATCTGAGCCTGAAAAAAGTCTGTAAAATGTACTATTAATTTCAATATCTTATTCAACTGTTTGTTTGTTTTGAATTCATAAAACAGCTTTCCTACAGGATGCTTCCTCCGCTTCACTTGATTTACAATTGTGGTGAAGAAAATTGTTGCATTAGTGTACACAGTATATATTCATTTATGTATTCCTTAATTTTTCGTGGCCTGAAAACAGACAAATTTAATGGTCTTGGGTCTAAAAAATATCTGCTATCTGCCTTTAAAACCCCCATTAATGTATGTATAACTTTGAATTATAGAATATTAACTGCCTTTCAGGACCCCAATCCCACTCAAAAAATTCAGATGACATAACTTCCTGGCTTCAACAGCAGTAATAGCCCTGAGTGAGTGAGACACAAGAGCTGCTACAGAACGTGGGCTCTGATCTCATAATAATAATAGTGCATATGATTTTGTTTTCATAACTTCATCATGCTTAATGCCTCACAGCTCTGTTTCTCCATCTACTGGTGGTCTGATGGATCAATCTGAGAGGAATCACTGTAAATTGAAGAGATTGTAATGAGAGTTACTATATGTAGGCCTAATATTTTTTATCAGTGAATATCAGTGAACATAAATGTAGTATATAATTCCAGCTTTTCCTTGTTTTTCTTCCTTCCTTCCGATAGAAAAAAATAAATAAGTATGGATGTTTCTTATAAAAAGAAAGAATTTAATTTTGCAAGATAAAGCTGTATGATAGTAACAATAACAACACATATTTTCACTTATTCTCACAGGCCAGATGCTCTTTTGTAGGACCTCCAATCAGATTGTTTTGATGTTCAAAGGGGAGTAAAACTTGCTTCTCATCCCTAAACTGTCAAATACAACCCATAAACCCACCGGATTGGACTCCACAACATGAACTACACCCTGTGCGCTCAAGGGCACAGGCACCAATCCAGCCCCTCAAGGTTACACGTGTATTGTTTACCATTTCCCTGTTCTGTTGTGGCTTTTGCATTACCCTGACCTAGCTCATCACCAGCTCAGACTACGTATAAAGAGAAAGCCCAGATAGCTGAGGCAGCCCTCATCACTCGGACCGCTCGCTGGGTTTGTGCTTTTAAAACCAGCTTTTTTTATGGATTTGATCTCTGCTTGTGAACGGGTGATGACTCCTGTAGGTTTGGACGCCATGGACCTGGTCTCCATGTCCCCAAACACCACCGCAGTAAGGTCACCGGGGATCTCTATGGCAACCAGAACCCTAATCCTGCTTGTCTGTCTGCTGCTGGTTGCATGGAGCCACATGGACAAGAAAACTGTACCAGGTAGCTTCAATGGTTTCACACTTTGCAGTTTCTTTCCTTGTGCAGGTGCCAATTCTGTTAATATTAAGCTGACACATATTTTTTGTCATTTAACACAACAGGTCCTTGTTTCTGTCTGGGTTTGGGGCCACTTCTGTCATATGTGAGATTCATCTGGACTGGTATCGGCACCGCCAGCAACTACTACAACAACAAGTATGGAGACATTGTGAGAGTGTGGATCAACGGAGAGGAGACCCTCATACTCAGCAGGTTGGTTGTCTCTGTTAATGCTGGTGAATGAAGTCACCACTCAATCAATCCAAGAGTAAATTTATAATCTGTCTCTTTTTGTTTTAACCATAAGGGCATCAGCGGTGCACCATGTGCTGAAAAATGGACATTACACTTCACGTTTTGGGAGCAAGCAGGGACTCAGCTGCGTCGGCATGAATGAGAGAGGCATCATATTCAACAACAACGTCACTCTGTGGAAAAAGATACGCACCTACTTCACCAAAGGTGAACCATTAATTTGTCTTGCAGTCAAACTGATTGGTCCAGTTATTCAGTGATTTCAGATGCAAAATATTTGATTGAACCTCAATTGATATCCTGTATCAGCCCTGACAGGTCCGGGCTTGCAGCAGACAGTGGAGGTCAGCGTCTCCTCTACACAGACTCACCTGGACGACCTGGACAGTTTGGCTCATGTGGATGTCCTCAGTCTGCTGCGCTGCACCGTGGTCGACATCTCCAACAGACTCTTCCTGGGCGTACCTGTCAATGGTAAGAAGGCATGCATTCATTTCTTATGTTATCTTATCATGCAAGTTGTAAATCAGGTATGTGTTTGTCTGGAAAGATGATCAAACACGCATGGAAACTGTTTTAATACTTTGACTTGGGTCAGTTAAGACAGTGGTTTTCAAAGTGGGGTCCTTGAGGGTGTTCCAGGGGGTCCCCAGCAAAAAGGGGAATCATTTATTTTCACTATAACTCTATCCATAAGTAACACAATGACAGAATGTAGGACTGTTTTGGTCATGGGTTTCACACACTTTTCTGTAATAAAACATCCATCCATCCATTATCCCACGCTAACAGAACATGTAAACTCCACACAGAAGGGCCAGAAGGTCCGCAGTGCTAACCACTGCACCACTGTGCATCTAAAACATCTAAAAGCAAAAATCTTGGGAAGTGGGAGTCTGTGGTCTAATTTGTGTCAGTTTAGGGGTCCTCGATGTGAAAAGGTTTGTGAACCACTGAGTTAAAACACAGTGTTCTTGATACGTCTGTGTGCAGAAAAAGAGCTGCTGCTGAAGATTCAGACGTATTTTGACACGTGGCAGACTGTGCTGATCAAACCAGACGTTTACTTCAAGTTTAACTGGATTCACCAGAGGCACAAGACAGCAGCGTGAGTCACTCCATCACCTTATCATTCATATCAGCATGCTTCTTTATTTGACTTGTTGTTGTTTTTTTAAATAACCAAGTGTTATATATCTGTTATATATCTTACAGCCAGGAGCTGCAAGATGCCATAGAGAGTCTTGTGGAGCAGAAGAGGAGAGATATGGAGCAGGCAGATAAATTGGATAACATCAACTTCACCGCGGATCTCATATTTGCACAGGTCAGTCTGAGGACTGAAGTTTCTTTTTGCAAAAACTTAAAGTTCTTCAGTTTCTAAGAAAAGTCTATCCCCTTCTGTCCTTTTTTCATTTTTCTCACTTCCTCCAACCCACATGTCAGAAATTCTCACATTTGTGTGTGTTTCCAGAACCACGGCGAGCTGTCTGCGGAGAATGTGAGGCAGTGTGTGTTGGAGATGGTGATCGCAGCACCAGACACTCTGTCCATCAGCCTCTTTTTCACGCTGCTGCTCCTCAAACAGAATCCAGATGTGGAGCTGCAGCTGCTTCAGGAGATAGACACTGTTGTAGGTAAGAAGCTGAGAGAATCAAGACTTAAAAGACACTGATGACAAAGATGTCTAAGCAAGGCTAGATTTAGTAAATGCCATTGCCTGGCTGCAGGTAAGAGACCGCTCCAGAACGGGGACCTTCAGGAGCTGCAGGTGCTGGAGAGCTTCATCAAGGAATGCTTGCGCTTCCACCCTGTGGTGGATTTCACCATGCGTAAAGCCCTGTCCGATGACATCATAGATGGCTACAGGGTACCGAAGGGCACGAATATCATCCTGAACACGGGCCGCATGCACCGGACAGAGTTCTTCCTCAAACCCAATGAATTCAGTATGGAGAACTTTGAGAAAAATGTAAGTAGATTATGAGTTTCTATCTGGGACTCTGGGACTCAAAAGGGTCAGATAGAATAACTTAAAGTGAATAAATGAATTCTGAAAGCCTCTTTTCCCATTCAGCTTCTCATCAGTGATGGATCCTTTGTGCAGAGACAATTTTCTGCCAACGTTTAGACGCTGCATACTTCATGAGAGATTTATGCATTTCTTTGTTCGTCCTTGATTTTCTCACTGGTTTGAAGTGGGCAGGGCCTGGTGATATCACATACTTCTGTGCACCAATCAGGATCTAGCAACATTTGAATCACAATCTGATGACACTTAGTGGGTTGTTTGTTTATATGACATATTATAAGCAGCAGCGAGCACGACTCCACATCTTGAACAGTATCGGGTGCACGGTAGTGGCAAGGACAGAAGAAACCAATCATCCGGCACAGATAAAGGCTCTTTCTTTTGTTTGTTTATATTGCCACTGTCAATGAAATCTGGGTCAAATCACCTCACACAGTCCTGTTGAAGCAGATACAAGCACTGTCAAACTTTTTATGAATAATACCTGAGGTTGTTTTTGTCTTTAAGTCATGAATATTGATGCTATAGACCAAGTTTTCAAGGGATTTAACTACCTCTCTCATCTGTCTCCCTCAGGCTCCTCGTCGTTACTTCCAGCCGTTTGGTTCGGGCCCTCGCGCCTGCGTCGGCAAGCACATCGCCATGGTAATGATGAAATCCATCCTGGTGACGCTGCTCTCCCAGTACTCTGTTTGCCCCCATGAGGGCCTTACCCTGGACTGCCTCCCGCAGACCAACAACCTCTCCCAGCAGCCTGTGGAGCATCAGCAGGAGGCCCAACAACTCAGCATGACATTCTTACCCAGACAGAGAGGAAGCTGGCCAACACTCTGAAACTCGTTGTACCCATACATATATATATAGAATATATATATACATATATATGATCTCTATTACTTCTTTTATATTATCTCATGACTGTACAAAGCTAAGTTTTATATTTTGGTATGTATTAAAAATTGTATTTCTACTTGAACTATTGTGCATTATGTGAAATGTAAGTTTAGGCATGCTAATACTGAAGTAAATGTAAATTATTGTGCCAATATTATGTGTCGTTGTCTCTTTTTTGGGTGTTTTCTCATTTTAAATCTCCCTTTAAGGTACATTTTGAACTGATAAAAAATTGTGCGGTTAATTTGCGATTAATCACGATTAACTATGGACAATCATGCGATTAATTGCAATTAAATATTTGAATCGATTAATACATATATACATATATATATAGGTGTGTATGAAAGATGCTATATAATAATAATAATAATAAAATTGTTTGCTTTTATTATTAGAACATGCAGAATTTTATGAAAAGAGCATTTCTAAAACTGTGTACATTAAGTTTAAACTCCAATCATGAAAAGCCACATATAAAGGAGCAGGAATAATGTATGCACATTAGACAGAGAGAGTGAAAAAACTACATTACTCACCTCTTTTTCTCTTTTTGTATTTGCATATATTGGTCAGGAGAGGGCACTGCAACACATAACACAACCATCTATCACACACAGCCTAAATAAAGCAACCAATCTGTTCATTATGTTCAATGTCTCTGCCTCGGGGAAAACGTGGCAACACATCTCACACACAGATGTTTTGTTTATTGCCTCCACTCTCTAAACACCAACACCACTCAAAGGATTGTGCTGCAGGGGCTCTACTTGCAAACAAGTCATGGCTGTTCCTCCAGAGATGTCAACCATCAGCCGTCTATCAGTGATGCAAGAGAGTGAAACATCTCAGTTTCACTGACACACAACCACCTGGGAGCTGCGTGTGCTGATTACAGGGAGATGAGGAGAGTATGTCGGGGAAAAAAACACACACACAAGTGTTTGTTAGACTAATCAATGTCTGCAACAGACCATTTCATCATCTCAGCAACAAGTGTACATACTGTATGGGTGAACTGTAAGTGTGTGAGTGTGTGTGTATGACAGGCTGGTCCTTGCAGGTGTCCTGGGATACAGCGAGTAAATCATTATATTCTCATTAACCGCAGTATCATTCCCGTCCTCCATCGGGATGCAAATCACCTCTAGTACGCCGCAGTAGCTCTGCTGCACTTTGTTAGATGTATCTTGTAAACTTACCAGGAAAACAATCCTCTTCACAATATTCTTCATCATCTCGGTAGAGCTTCAGGCCTCTGTTGAGAGTAAAGAGAGCAGTAAGTCGTTAAAAATTGATGTAAATGGAAGAATACTGGGAAATATCACGCTATATATCCACTGAATCTGTTGCTGCTAACTTCCTCTCATACGCCACCTGTTGCTCTTCTGCTATTTCTACTAATAACGTTAAATTGAGAGGATGACTAAAGGCTGAAAAGCCAACAGTGATAAGGCCAAACTGGTGGATCAACAGAGGTGGTGGATCAATTTTTAAATTAATGCAAACACCATGTAGCCTATTATCTGATCTATATCAGTTCACGTGTTAAAGTGTTGCTTCCAACAGTATCTGTCATATTCGTTAGCACGTCCTACAGTGTACAGTAGCTTCAGGGAGAAAAGATGCTTTAATTAACACTTCCCCAAGTAAAGGCCTAATACTGTCATTTTCAATCTCCATCAATGAGCCTTCCTATCTATCTATCTATCTATCTATCTATCTATCTATCTATCTATCTATCTATTTACTTTTATTGATTAATTTTCTACTTTCACATTTTGATAAACTGCCTCTAGTTCACGTATCATAGGCTATGCATATCTACCTCTTCAGATTTGATCTTAGCTATATTTAAAGGTGCTAAGTGTGAGATTGGGAGCATTTCTATTTCCTCCACACAGCTCTCAACATGGCGACGGCAGTGTTTACCTGAGGGGGAACTGGAGGGCGGGCGCTATGCTTCCACAACGGCATCATCGGTTGAGAAGAGAGCAGTGCAGAGCGGTGACCGTCAGCTAACCAGTCGGGCACACTCACATGCAAGAACATGCACTAAAAGCACACATGGCCGGCCTGGCGATGTCAACAAAGCACGGAGAAACTCGTATTACAACACACACAGACTTTACATAACAAAAAGCTGTTTGCTGCTATATTAATGCCCTGAATATCGTTTAGAGAATCTTTAAACAAACCAGAATAAGAGTTGACAGTCATGCTATCTGCTCTGAGCTAATGGTGCCTTCAAATGAAACTCGTGAGCTCGTGTTTACAACGTGGAAAGTCATGTACACGATATGCTTGACGTTCAAGTAGTTAAGTCGTGAGAACACCGCTGTTAAGCAACGGCAATATTAACGCTACTGACGGCGTCTAGAAGCCACAGAGGCTAACAATTTAGCAAGCGGGTAACGTAATGCAGAAAATGCAAAGGCATAACAACAGAGGAAAAAGATGAGGCCGTTGGGAATATCAACATTTTCCTCAGACATATTATAAAATTATGAAAAAAAAACAATATTAAACAATACAATATATGAACTTATTATGTACTGAAAAATTAACTTCCAAGGCCTCCGCCATTTCTGACAACATCAACAAACACGTCACAACTCGTAAACTCTGAGCTTTCAGAAACTTTACACTTACGCGGTTGTGAATACCACAAGAGGGGGGCGTTCATATGGACTCATCTCGTAAACACGGTAAACACGACCCCATTTGAAGGCACCATAAATGTTAATGTCAGCATGCTAACATGCTCCCAATGATAATAAGGCTAACATGCTGATGTTGAGCAGGTACAATGTTTACCATGTTCACCATCTTAGTTTAGCGTGTTAGCAGGCTAACATTTGCTAATTAGAGCTAAACATGAAGTTGATGAGAATGCCATTAGTTTTGCAGGTATGTGGTCATATAAATAACCTACTGAACATATTAAAACGTTGACCTAATGATGGCACTAGATGAAAAGTCCACCAAAATTATCACAATTCATCTTTAAAGGAGCAAAGTCTGAAACAAATGACATGGCAAAACATCCAATAGCTGTTGAGATATTTCACTATAAAATAAAAGTGCCTTTACTGTAAATTTATTAAATCATAATAAATAAATTCAGGCAGTTTGAGCTGCGTAGAGGAGAAAATGTGGAGCGCTGCAGTATCCAGATATACTGAGCTAATGTGATTCCTCGGGCTCCACTGCGGGATGTCAGGCATCTGCTAAATAGATCTGTGGTAACTTTCACTTCAAGTCTACTACTGGGGACTGTGGTGTGTGCGTGTGTGTGTGTGTGTGTGTGTGTGTGTGTGTGTGTGTGTGTGTGTGTGTGTGTGTGTGCGCGTGTGCGTGTGTGTGTGTGTCACTCTAGGAAATATTTCAAAATGAGAATTGAATAATACTTGTGGTTTCAAACTGTGTCAGACTTGCCTGCTTTTGGCACAAAGATCACCCGTGTGTCTGTCACAGTGAGCGAAGTTTCATCATGCCAGTCTTTTAAAGTGAGAGTTTTCACATTTTGAAACACTTTTTTTTTTTCTATTATAAGGTATGGCACCTCAAAGATGCTTATGAATATTTCAAATCCACACAGAACTGAATTTTCTTTGGACCAGCCAGGGGCATTAGTGTACGGTTTTAAGCTATCATAACAGCTTGCCTTGCAGAATCTGACGCACTTCTTTGAGATATTCAGTCTGTTCTTCCTCTTAAGGAAGTCCACGGTTCTTCATTTGTGGTTTTTGTTAGTCACATGATGTATATTTTCCTTCTCGTTCCATTTATTGCTATTGCTCCGTGACAGATTTATTGAGGCAGGAAGCCAGACGGCTTTTACTGAAATAACTCAGACGTAAGAGCCTCGCAGCAAAAACTTTAGACTGTCCTGCATCGTGCTCTGATTGACAATCTGATTGATTACATGCTGTTTATCGCCCACACACACACATTATGTTGAGCTAAAATTCTCAAATGCCACTGGCCATATTGTCTCTCTGTTTCAGTCCCCTGCTGGATTACTGCTTCATTAAAAGAGAGCCTTGGTTGCCATGGAAACATCTACCAGAAATGGTAAACTGGCAATGTACTCATCTCTCAACATTGTTTGTACATTGTCAATGTGAATTATACCTCCTACAGTCAGCAATGACTCTGTTTTTTAAAATGCTGTGAGACATTTGCTAATGTTTCTGTGTTCATGTGAACTGCATAATTCAGTGCTTCTGATCATCATAGAAATCTAACCATGATAATGGAAACTGGAGTGAATCTCTCTCATCAGGCCGGTCTGTCTGAAGAAGCCCAGTCTGGGAGGCTGTCTGCCAGTAAAGGCACCGGATCACAGGGAAACTCTCACTTCGCGGCCTTTTCATGCGGCCCGCTTTGCAAAGTCAGCTCATTTGTTTCTCATTGAACATCAGAGAAGAGCGGCAGCGCTCATCATTACAGGAAGCTCTTCTTCTTCTTTTAGTCCTCCTTTTCTGCCCGCTTTCAACACAAGCCAGTCTGGAGGTTTCGGTTTGAGGCCGCAAAGTTTGGTGCAGCTGCTTCTTTACATCTACGCTGTTGTTGTTTCTCTTCTTTTTCTGCCCGTCCATTTGTCGGTTAGCACCAGTTTGGGTTCGACTAGGAGAGTTATGAAATTAAAAACTTTTTCCAAATGTCCATTACAAAAGCATTCACCCAGACTGAGGATGGATCCTTATCAGCGGTGGATAATAATTGAATTTACTTGAGTACTGTAGCCTACTTAAGTACAATTTAAAGACACTTGTGCTTTACCAGTATTTGCAGCCTGTTCTCATTCCCAGGGAGTCATATACCGAGGTTGGTCACGGCCGTCAGTGTTCGGTACCGCCGCACAAGACACCCTTGAGCGTCGGTATGAATCACACCAGGCGTTCCATTAACTATTATGTAAATCCATCCACGGCAACTGAAAAACACTCAGAGAAAGTCCGCTGGGAGTGTGGTGACGTAGTTTAAAGAGCGGAGCGGAGCGGGAGGGGAGGTGGATGGGTCCAACAAACACAAGGCTTTCATCCAGGAGACCGCTGATCGTGTCACGTGCATCACGTTACTATCAGCTGTTCGTTTGTGTCCTCTGTTCGCAACGTTCAGTGTCATTTTCACTGTACAAACGTAGTAGTTTTAAGCCTGACCATGTCGTTCTTTCCTAAACCTAACTATCGTGGTTTTGATGCCGAAAATCTCGTGACGCCAAGGCGCGTCACAAAGCGGCGGTATGTGACGAGTTGGGATGAGAACGTGTTGGTATTTACATTTGATTCTACTTCTGCACTTAATACTATTTTATACTTCTACTTGTTGTTTATTATGTCTTGCACAGACAAGTGACCAGCCTACACACGCTTATAAGACACCAAAAATACAGATGGTGGTGAAACATTGGTCATTAAAAAAACATCAAACTTATTAATATTATATTATTATTATATATTTTATATATTACATTACATTGCAAACAAACAACACTATCTCACCGCAGTTTGTGATTTAGTCACAAAATTTAATCTATTTGATTTGTGTACATAGACACGAATTTCCCTCTTTTTTTGTGATGCTTGACACGACTTTCAACGACATATTTTTTGCGCGTTTTCCTACGAATGTAACACGTGTTAATTTTCGCTTCAGTCTTTTCAAAATAAAACTACTTTGTTAGGTTTGGGTAAAGATCGACTTGGTTAGGGTAAGGCAACAAAACTACTTAGTTAGGTTTAGGAAAAGATCGTGGTTTCGGTTAAAATAACTCCGGGAGTGCTGTAACTTAAGTACGGAAGTTACGTAACAAATAAATCTTTGACTTCTGGTTTCACACGGGACACGAACACTGGCCTCCTGGGCAAAAGTCCTGTGTTTTTTTACCCACCTAGCCACCACGTCCTGCTCCCTGCGCTGCGTTTGTCGCTCTTTATACTCCGCGGTTCACAATTACTTGGATTACATAAGAATTGATTTTGTGCTGACCATCACGAACATTTCTTTTAAATATGTGTCTATGTACACGAATCAATACACTGAATTTCGTGACTATTTCACGAACTGCTGCACGACCTTCAACCCTTATAGTGCAGCTGTACCACCCTGCATGTTACTACTTTACATTTCTACTCCACTACATTTCAGGGGGAATTATTATACTTTTACTCCAGCCCATTTATTTCATAATTATAGTTACTGGAAGCAGAGACTAACATTTTAGTTTATTGAATATGTAATAGATTTAACTACTAAATGGAGCTCTGGTTTCCTCCCACAGTCATGCTGGTGCGGTAAACTGGTGCCACTTAATTGCCTGGTGTGAAAAAAAAGGTGTGACTGTAAGTTTGAATGGTTTCTGTATGTATGTGTGAGCCCTGTGACATACTGGTGACCCGTCAGGAGTGTTCCCCCCTCCAGCCCAGTGTGAGCTGTGACAGGCTAATGCCCCTTGTGACCCTGCAAAGGACAGACCCAGCAGTAAATAATGTACTTAAAATGTGCTTGCAGCAACCTTAAAATGCTACTTACCAATTAATGAATCACTAATCCTATAGAGTATATTATAACACTCTAAAATGGGCCATTCTACAATATAACTACTACTTTTGATATTGAAGTATTTTGCTGATAATACTTCTATCTTAAGTCAGATTTTGAAAGCAGGACTTTTACTTGTAATGGAGTATTTTTACATCGTGCTACTGGATATGACTTCCTCTTTCTCCGGTGGTCATTGTCTCCTATTAGTGTAGTGTGGTTGGTTTGTCCTATCACGCAGAAACACAGTAGATTTGACAGTGGCGTGTAGTTATACAAGCAAAATACCTTACAAACTAAATGGCCCCACATCACTGAGGGCACATTTGTGGAGATGCTGATGACGGTGATTACGTCAGAAACTGAATTGCAGAGGCTCAGCCAAAACTAAAGAGCTCTTATACACTGAACTGCACTCAGGAATAATATTCTGATACTGTGGATACTCAGGAATATAGCATTGTGTGAGAATTAGCTCAGCTTGTTGCGATAACCAACATATTTTTTTTGTCACTGCAATATTGCAGAAGAGGCGCTCACACTGCAATTAAATGCACACAGCGTCTAAGATAAGTGAGCCTTGGGCAGTGGGCAGGCAGGCTAATACCATCTGGTGCTCGGTGTTCATGCTGAGCAACAGTCAGCTCCACACCTGGGGGATGGTATCGCCTGCAACCGTTGTCGGACCACCGACTGTACGCCCACCTGCCCCCACACTCCTGAGTCTGAGCTTTATGTTGTCTCGCAGACTGAAGACTAAAGGTTATTCAAGTTGATAAAAAGAGAAACCCTCATCTTCCTTCACACAGTATGTCCCAGAATGCCTCTGTTTGTCTCTTGTTTTCAGCTGTGGGAGAGAGACTACGTTTTTTTGTGATTAGTGAGAGTTCCAGCGAAAGTTAGAATGACCTTTACTCCAAACACAGTGTTGCTGCTTTAAGTGGGTGGAGAAACTTTTATATCTTCTTCTACAATAAACTTCTCTCTGCGTGGTTGTTGAATGTGTAAAGTGGTGAGTCAACAAAGAGTCTGTTGTTGTTGTTTGAGACACCAAAACCTGACATCAATTGCTGAAAATCGAATGCAGCTGTGCTGGAAATACCTAGAGACACTGCCTGTGCTGTATCTTTGTATCTTTGTTTTTCTTACTGTAATTTGGAGTTGTGTTTCTGACCACTCTATGAATGTAAGTCCAATATTTCCTGTTTTTGGTCTCCACCAACTCCTGAAGGAAATATCTGTCTTTTTAGCTGCTGAATACTCCACTATGTTCACCAGCTAGTCACTAACTGTTTCCGTCTGCCGCTTGGTGCATGCATTTAGCATAAATTGACTGATCCTAAGTCTCCAGGCAATATAGCTTCAAGAAGCCGACAGTATGCGGTGGAAGAATATATATTCATCAGGATAAACTTTACTCAGGTAACTTTTCGCATCAAAATAAATAGCACTAAAGGTTACTTCAGGGCGGCACGAAGCAGAGATAATATAAACAAAGGAATGTAATCAGACTAAATCATGCAGGTTCACCAGAAACCCTTCAGCTCAGACTCCAGCGGGGCCTCTGCTTTCGACCTGCAGTCGGAAAAATAAGAGGTTTTCTGAAGGGACTCTGGTGCTCGGAAAAAACTACTACTTTGTCCACAGGGACCACGAAAATCAACAGAAAATGAAAGTTCCTTGTAGTAACTGTGACTATATGCAACAGACATAGCATATCTAAGTATAAAAAGAAAGGGGAAGTTGATAGAGGCTCCAAGCTTGCTCAACTGTTATTGGAGCACAGAGCAAGAAGGGGTGGGACTTAGGAAGGGTCAACTGGAGCTTTTTTCTTTTAAAACAGCTGCCACACAAAAATACACCGGTTTTGCAAGTGTAACAGGGCAGACCTGTATCATCACTTTCATACCAGCTCACCTTCACACTGACTGGGAGTGGTTTCGGGTTTGTGCGTGTGTGTGTGTACTTGTGGGAATAGAAGGAATTCACTTTTGCTGTGAGCTAATTACTGTGATGCAGGTGCTGATTGAAGATGCCTGATTATGCCTCCACTCTCTAGTCTACTTAAGTCACATGCAGCAGATATTGCTCTCTCATTTCCCTTGTGTTCTCTGTGTGTAGGTTCAGCTCCAAGAGCCGCAGTCTGAAGGCTGAGTCTTTGAGGCTGAAGTGTGTTGCCAGCCCAGTCCATGATATGGTTCAGAAGACTGCCATCGAGTGATGTTTGAAAGTTAAAGTGGCAGTATGCAACAAGTTTTTGGCATCATTGGGCAAAAATTCCATAAAAACCTTTCAGCATATTGTAATTCAACTGTTCTGGGAGAAAACTAGACTTAGACTAGCACCTCCTCACGGCTCTGTTTTCAGGCTTTAAAACATCTAGCCTGTGACGGGAGACTTTGACCAATCACAGGTCATTTTAGAGAGAGAGCGTTCCTATTGGCTGTGCTTGGGCTGGTGGGTGGTGCTTGGTATTTCCTCAGCTGATCTCAACATGGCTGCCGGGGCACAAACTTTTTTCATTTTACAGCTAAACAGTACACTACAAGATGTTTCTGAAAACGTTTGAGAAATAGGCATTACAGTAACAGAATATTGATTCATATTTGATCAGCGCTGCCTAGTTTGACCGTTTGATCGGAGTTCACAAGTGATTGACTCGTGGCTCTCATAGACGGTAGCTGGACGGCAGACTCCAGATCAGCTCTGATTGGTTGTTTTCCTCCAGTCTGTGAAATCTTGCAGATGCCATTAGGAGCAACGGAGCACACAGAGGAACATGATTTTTTTCAGATTACCTGTCTCATGTACTACTGTCAGGATATAGAGACCGTTTTATAAAAATAACTTCTTTTTTTTATCACATTTGCTCCAGTTCTACCCATTGCTGCTTTAATGAAACATAAGCGGAAGTTCAGTCAGGAAGACCCTCTTTACACCCTCAATCATTCACAATCTTTCTGTCTCTCTCTCTCTCTCTCTCTCTCTCTCTCACCAGCTCCTACTCTGTTATCTGACTTTGGGCATTTCACTCTTAGTTAACCAGCCAGGTTCTGCCAAAATCTCCCTGAGCCAATTATAATGTTTCTATCAAATTTTAAAACGGTTCTTCTCTCTGCTGCCGTCAGTTGACATTTCAGTACGAACCGATGCAACCTCCACCCCATCACCTCCAGTCTTCATCATATTCAGTGCCCAGTCCTGCTCTACATTCCTTCATTGAATCTTCAGCTACTCCCTTCACCACCACCACCACCAGTGTCTAGACTCAAGGGGAATATACCTAATCTCACCACAGCATCACTACCCCCTTTGATATACTACGTCATGATGGAGTCTTATCGCCAAAGACTTTGCACTATTCATTTTATCATGCACCATGCAATAAATTATTTTTCACTCGATATGATGTCGCTACTGATTGAAATGGACTGAGGAAGCAACTAACATGCAGCGCAGCTGACCCTTGGCCTTGGACTGTCTCTTATATATAGTCTATAGTAGGACACTGACTGCTTTCCCTTCTTTCCTTTGTAATCAAGGATAGTTAGTACTGCCATAACACAAATGATTTCCCCTTGATTTTAGAGTTTTGTAGTGTTTATAATATATAGATATAATAGCTGTTAAACCTGCAGGTTTATTACACATGCTCATTGTGATTACTTTACAATGGGAAGAAGAAATGTAAAGTTTGGATTACTGTTAACTATATTATATAAGTTTTATATAAGTTCACCAAAGTTTCTAGATCGGGCTCCAACCATTGTCTTCTATTCTTAAGACTTAAATCTGCCCGGAGACGGATACATCAACAGTCTCATATCATTCTTCAAGTTATATATCTGTTGAATGGTGATGCCTTTTAAAGCAGCAAGTGTTGTGAAAACTCTCTTAGTGGGGCATTCAAGGACACACTGACACTGAGTTGGCATTCATAAGCTCAGTGATCAGAAAATCAACGCTGCTGTTTGTTAACAGAATATGAAATGCTGGAGCATCCTTAAACTATCTGTCAAAAACAAGCAGCAAGTCTCTGCAACCAATGGAAACAAATACATTCCCGTAAGAAGAAAGGCAATCTAAATATGTAGTATGCTACGGATGGAAGTGATGAAGAGGTGATGTGAGTTAGGGTGGATTTTTCTTCTAAATTGCATCATCATCTACTCAAAAAGGACTTTCCTGTCACATTTAAATGACCCCAAACCTGTGAGATCCACCCTATGATTACTGTAGAAAGTAAAACAGTAACCTGGCCTGACTTCATGTGACCACCACGGATAGTAAAGTGACTGATTTTAGAACAGCCAGTAACAAGGGGTCATGGGATTTTTACTGCTGGAGATGAATTTCAAGTTGCCATGAATGAGTCTCAGCTAAAACACAGGCAGCACTCTTACCCAGAGACAGAGAGAGGGAGGGAGAGAGGAAGAGAGAGAGAGAGAGAGGAAGAGACGGCACTTACAGCATACAGAAAGAGGTAGAGAAAGAGTTTGAGTGGAGAAAGCGTGAAGAGGCTGAGTGTGACAGCACCGAATGAGAGGAGGAGGAGGAGGAGGAGGAGGGACCAAGTGGCAGGGACTAGGGAGGGAGAAACCGAGAGGGGGACGGACCGAGAGTGAGCGAGGGGAGGGAGCATCAGGCAAAGTAGATGAGAGAGAGAAAGAAAGAGGGAAACTGAGGGAGTCAAGAGAAGAGAGGAGAGCAAAAGGAAAAAAAAGGAGGACAGCTCAGCAAATCAGCCCAGTAGAATTCCTCTCACAGCTGCAGTGATCCAGGCTGGGAGGGGAAGTTTAGCTCACCAGGAGATCAAGAAACAAATACAAGAAATTGCATTTTTTTTTCCTCTGGGTGAAGAAATCAGAAGAGTCCCTTGAGAGGAAAGGGAACAAGAAGAAAGAGGAATCAGAGAGCTTCTGCAGCCTGCAGGGGAAGATGGATTCAGACTCCGGAGAGCAGAGTGACGGAGACCTGTCTCCAGGTAAGCCTCAAGACCAGTACTGCAACTACAACATCAGTTTATTGACACTGAAGTACACACATTCTACATTGTAGCGTGTGAGTTTATCCAGAGGGGCAGTTTTGCCTGTTTCTTAGCATTTTTATCAGATACAGGGTTGTACCTTCATCAACTCTGTACTATTTCTCTCGCAAAGCAGCCATCATTACACTGATCAGTATTTTGCCTTCACATCTGAATACTTCTTTAATACCCCCCAACATCAATAATCAACTTTTAAAAAGTCACTTTAATCCAGTATCTGTAGCTCATCGCTGAGCTGCTGTGATGCATGTACACTGTGATGCTGGTGACTGGCAGAGCCTCGCCGAGTGTGCGGATGAAAGCCGGCTCAGTCACCACCAGGAACAGACAAGCTCCGACACGTGCAGCCAGTTTGTTCATCAACACATCCAGCTACAGAGAGGGCACAACCTCCCTTCTCTGTGGTGCGTCTCACCACCAGCAGGGAGATTGACAATGTTGAGATTCACAGTTTACTGGAAGTTGTTTTTTATGCTGTCAGAGTGAAGGCAAAGCAAAGATTTATTTACATTTGAAGTTTAGTGTCTCTCATTGGATACTTCCCAACGATCCTAGCGAGTGGGAGATTTATTGAAATGAGATCCTGCGGAGGATTCGAGCCAGGAGATGAAACGGCCTTCTGGAGATAAGTTCAAAGATCATGAATCAAATGTGTCTCCAGGAGGTTTTCATAACGCAGCGCAGCATACTGGTACAGCTAAATACCTTTTCCTCTTTGCTTTTTTATGTACTCCTTGGTAAAGATTCAAATTGATGCTTTTAAATGCATTTATCCTCTATTAGAGAGCTGTGGGTTTGTGTTTTTCATTAGACACATGTGTGGACTTTCCCTGGGTACTATTTGCAGATCTGTTATAGGTGTCAAATAACGGACATATCATTTAGGGCATGTTGTTGACCCCGTTAGTGGTCGTGTAATAATGTTGATGATGGTGTGGCTGTTTGTATGTTAACGATGCTCTGTTGAACTCGACCATCTGTCTGTCCATCTGGCTCATTGTCTGTCTGTCTGTCTGTCTGTCTGTCTGTCTGTCTGTCAGTCCATTTGCAAAGAGAGGGGAACCTTAAAGGATAACTTTGGTAATTTTCAACCTGGGCCCTATCTTCCCATTTATTTGTGTCTAAGTGACTAATGGGGACAACACTTTTTGGAATTGATCCAGTACTGAGAGAGAACACTGCAGCCGCTAAACAAGCTGTAATGTAATCATTTGGGGCAACCTGGTACCATCGGTTTACGTCCAATGAAAGTGTTTGTCTTTGCCACTGACAGGCTCTGATTGTGTCTGATAACATTACGGAAAGGATCCTAGAGAGAAATAAAATGTTTGTTTTTTTACCTTTCTCTTGATCCGGTCTGTTTGTTATCGTGCGTCTCGCTCAGAGAAGCCTCACTCTGAAATCTTGCGTGGCCTCCACATTGTCAAAATCATCTAAATATTTAGCCATGACATTGAAAATCTTTTAGATAACACTAAGCTACGCTTTCTGTACTTCAACACAACAAACTCTGACAACACCGGTGTCCCGTGGCACTCCTCTCTCCTCTCTCACTCACGTTTCCACCAGTGTCTTACGGCAACAAGTCACATGACACAATGACAAACGGAAAGTGAAAGGTAAGAAGAACCTTTCATTTCTCTGTAGGGTCCGTTCCATAATGTTGTCAGACTTATAATAACAATTTGAACCTGTCAGTTGCAAAAACAAGCACTTTTAGTGGAAGTAAATGACGGTGCCAGGTTGCCCCAAACGATCCCATTACAGCTAGTTTAACATCTGGCAGCTGCAACGTTCTCCCTCAATACTGGACCAGTTTCACAAATTGTTGTCCCCATTAGTCCCTTAGACACAAAAACATGGGAAATAGGGTTTAAATTGAAAAATACCAAAGTTATCCTTTAATATGAGCCAGAAACACATCTGTATCATCTGCTGATTTTACGCAGACCAAGGCAGAGGCTTTATCCATTTCACTTTCATGTTAAGTGATGTACTCTGTTTTCCAGAGACTGAGCCAGAGGTAAATCACGGAAATATTTTTCATCTTCCTACAGATGCTGTGATCTGCTAAAGCTTCCAGCAATCTAAAGTGACATAGTCTTTGGGTTTGACTCTTGTAGCCGTGTCTTTTTGGCGTAAAAACAATGTTATACATGTTGAAAAAGGAAGAGTGACGTGAGCGCAAAAGCAGAATGACATTTATCCCAGAAAGAAAGCGAGTGCCTGACTCATACTCAAAATGCATCGTGCTTTGTGGCTATGCTGCAGTTTCCAGTGTCACTGAAAAAAAAACTGGTATGGCTGACTTTATAAGGTCAAATATCCCAACGAAACCTGAGCAAAGGTATTGTGAAAACAGGCGTATTTTGAAAGTGTTGCTGTACACAAACATGACCCGTATGCCTCCTGGATGTGTGGATGAGGGATCTATGTCTTTAATATGGATTCTGGCACTAAACTTCAGCAGTGTAAATATTGAGGTGTTTTGTGTCAGGTGGCCTTCTCCTTCGCCCTACAGCTGTTTGTGGCTGTTGTTAGAGAGTGACGCTGACATCTTACAGTTCCTTTAAATTCACCCTCAGTCTTTATTACCAATTAGTGATGTTTGGTACATTCCTGGATAACACTTGCGGTTGAACCAACTTTCCCTCAATCTAGCTTGTATTTTTCTTCAGTTCTACAATTCCCACAATGCCCCAGAGAACATGGTTGACCCTGGTCCATTCAGCCGCAGGTTATGCTGCCTCCAAGTAAAACTTGTGAGGTTGTGTTTTCAACATGGGAAGTCAATAAAACACATAATGGTTCAAGTGGTATACAGAAGTCATTAGAATATTGTTGCTAGGTGACTGAGATAGATAGATAGATAGATAGATAGATAGATAGATAGATAGATAGATAGATAGATAGATAGATAGATAGATAGATAGACACTGCTTTGGTCACCCATGCATGCATATTGAAACATAAAATAATGGTGAGTGATTTTGTGTTTTGCATTTTGTTGTCATAGGAACAAGAAAAAATAAATTAAAGATACAGTGTGTAGGATTTCGCGACATCTAGCGGTGTGGTTGCAGATTGCAACCAACTGAGTCCCCCTCCGCTCACCCATCCCTTTCCAAGACTGCAGTAACGTGAGCCGCTGAGTGCAAAACCGTGGTAACATCATCCGCCTTGCTCAGAGGCCATCCATACCATAATAACACTACTTTAAGAGCAACGGAAGGCAGACGGCGGCTGGCGGTACCACGGTTTTGCACTCTGCAGCTCACATTGCCACAGTTTCACAAACGTGTCGGAGAACTACGGTGGCCTTCAGGTAACATAAAAACATGAAAGGCTCTCTCTAGAGCCAGTGTTTGGTTCGTCCATTCTGGGCTACTGTAGAAACATGGCGGAGCAACATGGCGGACTCCGTGAAGAGAACCCGCTCCCTATGTAGATATGAAGGGCTCATTCTAAGCTAACGAAAACACAATTATTCTTAGTTTCAAGTGATTATACACTAAAGAAAACATAGTTATGAATATTATAGTCCATTTCTGCCAATAGATTCCCTTAAATGTTACACTCTGTTCTTTTAAATATCAGCAAACATTAAAACTCATGATGTGAAATGTCCAACTCTTCGAATGGAGTTGGATAATGCAAAAACACCAAGTATGTTCGGAGATAAAGGCAGCACGTTAAACAGGTTCTGTTGGTTGAAAAGTCATTATCTATTCCTCTTCCTTGTGAATTTCCCTCAGGTGAATGTAGGTTGTTCTACAAAATGTACAGTTTACATAAAAGGCCCTTGCACTTGGATTATTATAGGCTAACACCAAAATGTGATCCTTGCTGCTGATGTGCCTGCTGAAAGATTTTCTACATTTTAAGCTGTAGTGGAAATGATTCAGCGTGACTTATGTTTGTCCAGTTATCTCATGCCAGGAAAGTAAGAAAAGTCACAGACAACGGATGTGTTTCAGGGGAGACGTGTGCATTATAGTTCACTTTTCTTTATGACAGGTTATCATGTGAGAATCAGGACTTGGACTATGGAGTGGGACAGAGCAGTAATTGTTTTTCTTCATTGTGTTCTCTGTACCTTTTGTTGTGTTAAAGCACAAAGATCAGTCACAACACATAGAGCTTAGCTGTAACTACTCTGAAAGAAATACCACTTAGACCTTACACACACACACACACACACACACACACACACAAAGGCTCACATTTTTTCCCATAATCATCCCATAGTCATGCAATGAGCACGCCGCTGACCATACACTGATTCATCCAGTAGTCCTTCCTGTGGTGGAGTGGAGATGACCACACCTCATTATGAGTCAAAGCGAGGCAGGCTGTCAACACACCTGCTCTGCTGGACGACTGTAGTCCACATCGCACAATACACTGCTACAGGGATGATTTATTTTTGTAGGCCAACCAGGAAGTTGGCATCACCCTGGTTCCCTCAACATTAAGCCAATGGGATTTTTCATTGGGTTTTGGATTATTGCAGAAAATAAACTCTGTGGCAAACAAATGTTTATGATACTTACACATTTTGTTCAGCAAGATAATCTTCACAAATGAACACACATTTTATGATTTTTGAAGTGTGAATGTAATTGCCAACGAGGCTATAAAGGCGGACGACTCGGCGTGATGACGTTTTGTAGTCTTATTTAGCCACTTGTTGGCAACCGCCTTTTTTAAGACATATAAAAGTTTCAGAATTCATGATTGGGATATTTACTGCCGTATTTTATATCATAGAACAAAACGTTAAAATCTCTTCAGCTTGTGTTAACCACAGACCTTATTTCGGGCATCTAACTAAAAAACTCTTGACTTCCAGACAAGGGAACAGGAAGTGCTAAAATGCAAACTCATTTCTGGGTTTTAGGACTCATTCCTGTAACGCTCTAGTTGCACAACACAACAACCTTTATTTGCCTTTATATACTTTACATACTGTTTTTCAAACTGTTACACCTCTGTGTATACATATTTATTATTTCTCTACACAAACTACACTCCTGTTTACACCTCTGTGTACATATATCACCTCTCGTCATGCGTACAGTATACATATTACATCCTGTTTTCGTTCAGTTTTCCCATCTGAAATAATGTCTTCCTCAAAATTACAAATTTACATTTAAATCACTTTTTTATATTTACTTATGTTTATATTCAAGCTGTATATTTCAACTGCACTATTTTATGCCCAACGCCTGCTTTGCTGGAATTTACAAATGACAAATAACGAACCTTGCACCTTGAGCCATTTGCATTTCATTAACCAAATGATATTTCTGCTTTCTGGTTTGAATATTGTTTTAGTTGTTATATTAGTCTGGCATTATATTGGTGAATTATCAGCCCACGGTCTACTTTTGGCTCATCGTGGTGATGCGGCTCACCATAACACCAATCTGCCAGCTATTTACAGCCGTTTGTATTTAGTTCAAATTTTCTACAGAAAGCTGTTGAAAAGAGAAGCTGTTGTAATAACAGCTGTGGGACGCATACGGGCCTGAGGGCTGTTACTGTGCTTCTATTATAAACAAAATAAGCTGCAGATGTTTGATGACAAAACGGAATCTTGGGCCAGGTGATCTTCACATTCACACATTCACATACTAACAAACACTACAGCTCTATTGCCCGTGTTAATTGCCACTAATCCACACTTCCACAAACACTTCAGAGATCAGTGCTGCATTAGAGCGGGCCAGGAGCACCCAGCAATCAGAGGAGAGCTTCTGCCTCATGGCTGCCATGTTGGCAGACTGGCCACATGCTTTACACATGAGAGACCGGCAGAGTGGGCCAGCCCTGCATACACTGTAACACTCCCACACACACACATACACACTGAAAAAATGCCCGTACTTTTCTTGCTCCTTCCTTTGGTCTCCCAACACATGCATCCTTGATTTTTTTTCCTCCGCCTTTAATCTGGCCCACAGATGGAGAGTGCTTACTGCACCCCAGCCCTCCACACACACACACACACTCACACACTCGAGACACCAGGAGCTGGTCCTGGAAAATTGTAACATGAACTGAGAAAAAAATAGAAAACAGGAGTGAAGCCGTAAGTGGAAAAGACGACTCAGGAGAAAGTGCTTTTTTCCCCTCTAGCTGCTGCGAAAGACAAAACCTAAAAGTCCCAGGTCCCTGACCAGACTGGTGTCTTTTCCCTTGTATGCACATGCATTCATTGACACAATGATACTGTGGCATTTCAGAGTGTTTGTGGGACATTTGGAGGGGGAATTGTTTCCCCACGACCGAGCCAATACTGAAACATGAAATTAGACCGCAGAGGCATTTTGACAAAGACACACACTCAGGAGGAGGAGAAGGCTGCGGTTTCACTGGAGGGCCAGTCGGAGCAAAGCAAACAGTCACTAGTGGCGCCTGGTGTGAGAGGCGAGCTATTTGAGGGAGGGCAGTGTGAATTAAGAGAAGGCTGGGCTGGCGTCAGTGGAGCATTGAGCCTGTACAGGTATCTGGATCTGTGATGCAGGAACTTATTTTATTTCTTCACTTGTGTTGACTTAAATTTCACAATCATTGATAGAAAATCTTGAGGAAAGTTATGTGTTTATTTTAGGTACAGTATCTGGTTTCAACAATTACATTTACCGTCTCCTAACATAACCTCACCATGCAGATTATATCGAGTTAAATGAAGACTTTTCCTCTCCCACGTACCGATTAAGGCAACAAAAAGGCAACAGAAACCGAAGCAGAGTGGGAGGCAATTACATACAAAGCCTTTCACACTTAACTCTGGCACAACTGCGATGATTATAGCATTATAAGGTTATGATAGGAAAAAGTACCCATGTTCGGCATAGTATATCACAACAGACAGTGTAGCAGTGTGTCATATTAAGCTGCTTTTAGAGTAGATTTAAAACGGTTTGCCTCTGGGAGGTAGAAGACAGCGGAACAGACAAGTAGCAAATGTGGAAATTACATTTGTGGGTTTAGACATTTCATGGGCAATAATGACAACAGAGAGAAACTAGGATTTGAATTAATTCGTGGAAGGATTCAGTTTCTGCTGGTAGTGGAGAGGGTTAAGTTTGAAGAAGGAATGTAGTCACTAAAAGTCAGACACAAATCTACACATGTGTGTGTGTTTATGTGAGTGTGTGTTTATGAGTGTGTGTGTGTGTGAACCACAGTTATTTCCTGGTCATTAGTTAGTGGTGGGTTGGCAGCCAAGAGAGAAGCAGCACTTTGGCTTTACACTAAAGCGTGTCATGCACAGTGAGAGCTCAAAGTATATCCTATTTTATCACTGCAGTCAAACGGAGAGCAACCTTTTAATTGAGGCAGCGTAGGCATCTGAAATCCCGCCCACTAACCTTTGCTCCTATAACTTTTATAACTCCATGTTACTTTCTCACTGAGGGTTTATTTCATCCGTCTTTTGAAAAACTATCAACTGCTGTAGTGCCTAGTAGAATTTGAACACCACATCATTTGAAAATAAAAAAACAAATACTTGCTTTTAGGATGCTAAGTTTGCTTCACACATGGGAGTTGCAGTTGTTAAAGGTTCTCTATATGATATTCAGAGCATTAATATAGCAGCAAACAACTATTTGCTATGTAAAGATATAGAGGAGTCATGTCTACCTGAGCAGAGAATGAAGTTGCTCTCCCTCTTCTTGATACTTTGTTGACATCGCCGGGCCGGCCGCGTGTGCTGTTAGTGCATGTTTGTGCATGTGAGCGTGCCCCACTGGCTAGCTCATGGCTGCCGCTCTGCACTGCTCTCATACAGCGGTTACAGCTGAAAACGCCATCCCGACCTACGGTATCGTAGCGGAAGCGTAGCACCTGCCCTCCAGTTCCCCATCAGGTTAACACTGCTAGCTCAGTCAGCACTGTTGCTGTTGTTTTCACTGTTAGCACCGTTAGCTACGTGTCGGCATGTTCAGAGGCGCAATAGAAATGCTCCAAATCTTGCATTTAGCACCTTTAAATGCTAAATGCTATAATGTTATGTTGTACAGCCAAATTCATGACGTCACGTCCGGGCCAGCCGCTGTTCCAGGGGGCTGGAAACTTTTTTGAAAAAGTGAAACGTAGTGTCAAATCACTTGCCATTAAAAGTTATCTTAGCACAAATTTGACACCAATTAATTTGTTAGCATACAAAAAGCTTGCTATACTTAGTTTTAGTGTACTTATGTCATTGCAACTTGGTTTCTTCCTTCATTTTATTCTCTAATGCCCTATTCTTCTAATGTAATTTTACCAACATTTAAATTGTAACTTAATCTCTGCTGTCTAAAAAACATAATTCTGTCCAGCCCCCTCTGTCCTCCTGTTATTAGAGCCATGTCTGAAATAGCTGCAGCAAAGTGATTTCCCTGATTTGGGCTGGAGTTTGCGGAAAGCCCTTAAAAACTGAATTATTAAATAAATAACAACGTTGTTTTGTTTAAAAGTCACCATGCTTCTTTGATTTTGAATTGATTGAACTATATGAAATATTAATGAGTGAAGTTATGTAGGCTGGATGTTTTGTAATTTCCGTTATTTCCAGCAGTGGAAAGTAACTAAGTATATTTACTCTCAAGTATTGTACTTAAATACAATTTTGATATACGTGTACTTTACTTGAGCATTTCCATTATAAGCTACTTCATACTTCTACTTATTTTCAGATATAATATTGAACTTTTTCACTCCATTTCATTTATCTGACACGTTTAGTTACTTTTCAGATTTAAATTTTACACAGAAAACCTAAAATGAGTTTCTAAAATGATGTGTCGTTAAGGGTTGTACTACCAAATAATTACGTATGCAAAGAGTATTTTTACAGTGCGATATTACTACATTTACTTAAGAAAAAGATTTGAATACTTCTTCCATCACTCGTTATCATAAATGTCACCTCAAAACAGATGGGGCCTCTGGTGATTTGAAGCTTCCCAGTGCCTCACTTTTACGTTATAGTGGGTGAACTAGTAAACAAACCAGGAGGCCAAAGTTATGGGGAAAGCTGGCAAGGCCCGGATAATTGTGCACGTGTGTATGTGTGTGTGTGCGTGCATGTGTGTGTCTCTTTGTAAGCGATGCCACGGCATGCTGAGACTTGGCTGAGGTCTGTGAGAGGAGCGACTCACCCAGGGCCGGAAAACACTTCCTTCCTTGCCACTCACTCTCGGCTCAGAGACGATCTGATGAGGAATGAACAGAGAGAGGAAGAGATAGACAATAAGATACAACGAGATCTTCATGAATGTGAGACAGAGACACGCGGTTCTTCATACAGCTGCAGATGATGTAAAAGGGAATGAGGGTGAGAAGATGTTTGTGATGTTGTGTGGGTCTGTGTTTGACGTAAAGGCACTTTGACAGGACAATCAAAATATGGACATATTATGATTTCACCTCTCTTTCTTTAACACCTCCTCCATCCTTCTCTCCATCACTCCTCCACACTGGTTTTAAATTACGTGACACATCTGCAGGCTTTCAGGGTGGCTGTGATTGTATTTTTATTTTCCTCATATGCTAATTCAGAGCATTTTTAAAGCAGACATATCCTCCTTCCTCTCCTTTTTTCTACTTTCTCCTGCTCACTTCTATCAGTCTTGACTGGTGTGAAATGAAAGTGTGCATACTGGCAGCTCTGCACACGGCCTTCCTCTTTTTCTCGCCTTCTTGATTTCTCTGTAAATAGCTTAGTTTCTTTATGTCAGATGGAAAAAGTCAAGGGTACTTTCTGTCTGTCTGTCTGGGCTCCAGGCCGGCTAAAGTAAGGAAAGCCCGAATATTTTATCCTCCTCTGTTTTTTATTAGGCCTCAGTCTTACAGTCTATCATTATGGTTCACACACAAACACACACACCCACACATTTGTACCCGGCTTTCTATAAATAGAGTTTTCTATGAATCAAATATATTTTTTGAGGTGGTTATCTGCAGGATACTTTTCTGCTCCTCAGCTGCAATAACCAGCGATCACATCAATCAAACAGAGGGCCAGCCCTACAAATGCAAAAGTCTGTCACTGAGTGAGTGAAGATACGCGATTAGTCGGTCCGAGTGTTGGAGTTTCCTCACTGGCCATTGCTCTTTCAAAATGAAAAGGCCCGAACAATTCTTTGTTTATTCATAGACTTGTATACAATCAGACTTCTTCAGAGGAGTCGCCCCCTGCTGGCTATAAGAAAGAATGCAAGTTTAAGGCACTTCAGCATTGGCTTCACTTTTCAGAACCCACTGGAAATTCCCAGTGGACATGTATTTATTCATGTAGAATTGTAACATCAACCAACGCCCATCTGACAGCTAACGATGGAGTTGTTTTCCAGAGAAGCTCCCAGAGGAGAGAAGCTGAGAGGGAGACAGCCTCCAGCCAGTTCCCATGCCCGGCTAACCAGCTAACTGTGGCCTGGCTCTTCATCAGCTAAACAATGGCAGACCACAGCTGGTGAAGACATTCGCTTTACAGCAGAGAGGTCAAAGGGCAGGCATCTCACAGGGCCCTAACAGGATGTCCTGGATACCACTTCTTATCCTCAGCGGACCAGCCGCTTCTCTGGTCTTCATAACGAGAAGTGACTTTGATGAAAAACAAGGCTGGAGCTAAAGGTGGAGGTCAAATCGCTCCTATCTCTCTCTCTCTTTTTCCCTTTACCCCTCCTCTCCCAATCTTTGTGACAGGCGATCAAGCCGGTGGCACATTAATCAATCAGACATCTCCTGCCACTGCCTCATTTGGCCTCATCTCTCTGGTTCAGCTCTACAGGGACATGGCCATTAAAAGTAAGAGACAGAGAGAGGCAAAGAAAGAGATGAGGGATGGAGCATTAAATAAGGCTGCGCGGCGGCCAAAGGCAATCTGTTCTTGTGTCCCTCCTGACTCAGAGAGACTTCTAAGTGCTTTTCCCTGGACTGTTAGTCACAGTAGAGATACTTAGTCCAGTCCCAGGATAAACACACTTATAGGTTCAAACACCGTCTCGTTCTGTATATCAGACCTCTTCATTACAGTTAACTGTTCATCAATTAGCTTTTATTGGAAAACACTCCAAACAGGTTTTGTTTATGCGATTTTCATCCATTATGCATTTGCCAGTAATGCTGAGTCAAACCTTGTTATGTTTGGCTGCCCATTGTATTCTGACCGATACATATGCCTTTGTTTTGACTGTTTCATTCAATTAAATCTTTCTTTTTAATCAAACTGACACACTCACACACCAAGTGGAAAACCTGCTGTGATTGTTTTCAAACAAAGCTAGAAGTTAGAAGGTCAAATCCTACTATAACAACTCTGCACACCTGACCGGAAGTGGGGGCAATTGTCAGATTGTCGGATAAGGAAATTGTCGAACACAGAGCCCCCAAATTCTGACGTTGGAAAGGTGTGTGGGCGGGTAAAGTATAATCACATTAATCCACTGATCAAACCAACCTGGTCTCACTCACAAAGCGTCAAGTAGCGCAGCTTGGTCAGTGGCCTTCGGCCTCTGATACTGACGCACCAAGGCACCTTTTAGCATCTGTATGTGACGTAATGGGCTTTCAACTAACTCCAATATAAACCCATCCGCGTCATTATTAGATGGTCAAAGCAACTTATACAGTTTAAATAGCAAGAAAGTCCGATTAGGGTGGATGGGAGGGGATAATGGCTGAATGGGTCAAACAAAAACAGGACTTTCGCCCAGGAGAACACTGTATTATTAAGGCCAATATGTGAGAGCTTTTAAAAGATCTGACGATGATATATCAGCCAATATTTATTTTGTAACAGAGACAGTTTTAATAGGAATCCAATCATTTTGGTTATTAAAGAATTGTCACCAACGTTTGCACTGTGGGATGTTTTACAGATGAAATGAAAACTTTCTAACCTACCTCAAACACATCTTTGGCATTTCTGTATCAGCCCAACAGATTTATAAAGTTCAAGTGGCGAGGCTTTCACAGGAAGCCACTGCAGCACATTTACTATTCATCCTCCTCTTATCACGATAAAATTCACACAGTCCTCCAATAAAGAAAATCATAAAAACTGACTCAAAGGATCAGGCCTTATCTTTATGTTTCTCATATGTTTTTTTTTTTTGTGAGAATGCAGCTTCTTTTGTGCCTCACCTCACCCACGTTCCCCATTTGGGAAAATAAAAACTAGGTTCAGGCAGAGACGGAAAACACCTGCAAAAACCATTAACAGCACAACAAAATCCTAACATCCATTTGTCATATGTTTTACACACAGTTAGCAGTGTGCCTTTTACAAGCCTTGGGGATCTGTGTGGAGGATAAATCTGTATTTCCTGCTATTACGCTTTCTTCAAGTCAAGCACGAGTTAGCTGCAACCAGTTTGAGCCAGAGACACTAAATGATCCACATCTACAAAAGGGGATGAACTTTAAACTCTGTAACCCCACTTCACACAAATGAGAGTCATTAAGGTATTAAAAAGGAGTTATTTATTAACCCTAAAGGTGTGAATGCCCCTCTACATCCTGAGCAGATGTTAATGGCACGGTGAATGACCTCTTTCAGCGCCAGAGTGCCCTTTGGAAACTGGCTCAGAGTCAGATTTTACATTTCATGAATAATGCACTACACCGTACTCTGTCTCGCTCTCTGTCTCTCAGTAGAAACTGTATCTTACTCAATCTTTATTATCCCCAGTAACTTTCATCTAGATACAAAAACACACACATGCCTTACAACAGACAGAGAAAGGGTGGTGTGTTTGAGTCATCTTCTAAATGGAGCAGTGGGAGTCAAAAATACGCCAGAATGGAGCCTTTGCAGGTCTGGAGTAAGAGAAGGAGGGAAGTGAAAAGACAAAATTTGTTCCACAGCCTACTTCTGCAGCCCTTTCTTTGTCTATGAAGGCCTGCATCGTGATGTCTCTTTACACTATTTAATATAAGTGTGTGTGTGGAAGTGAACTGACAAACACAAAGCCTGCAGCCCAGAGAGTGACTATAAAATAAATGTGTCTCACCTCCAGTTCCACTAGTCGACCAACACGTTCTCATCCCAACTCGTACCGCCCCTTGGCGTCACTTTATTTTCGGCATCAAAACCACTATAGTTACCCTTGGCGTCACTTTAGGTTTAGGCAACAGAACCTCTATAGTTAGGTTTAGGAAAGAACTACATGGTTGGACTTAAAACTACTACGTTTGTACAGTGAAAATGACATTGAACGTTGTGAACACGGGATACAAACAGCGGTCTCTGGATGAAAGCCTTGTGTTTGTTGGACCCATCCACCTCACCTCCCGCCCGCCCAGTGAGTGTCTTTTTGCTCTTTAAACTACATCATCACACTCCAGGCACCACTTTCGCAGAGCGTTTACTATTGCCGTGGATGGATTTACATTGTAGTTAAAGGAACGGTAGGTGCATTTCATACAGACACTAAAGGGTGCTTTGTATGCCAGTAATGAACACCAATGGCCGTGACAAAGCCTCGGTATTTGACGCCCTGGGAATGAGAACGGCTGAGTCAACAGTGGCGGAAAGTAACTAAGTACATTTACCCAAGTACTGTAGATACATACAATTCTGATGTACTTGTAGGCCTACTTGAGTATTTCCATTTTAAGCTACTTTATACTTCTACTCCACTACAAGTCACAGAGAAATATTGTGCTTTTTAATACATTACATTTATCTGACAGCTTTGGTAGTACTTTTTGTTGCTAACACTTTTATTCTTTTACAGAAGTAAAATTTTGAATGCAGGACTTTTACTTGTAACATAGTGTTTTTACAGTGTGATATTGCTACTCTACTTAAAGATACAGTGTGTAGGATTTGGCGGAATGTAGTGGTGTGGTTGCAGATTGCAACCAGCTGAGTTCCCCTCCGCTCACTCCTCTCTTCCAAGACTGTGAGCTGCCGAGTGCAAACCCGTGGTAACGCTGTTCGCCTCACTCAGAGGTCATCCTTACCATAATGGGAGCAACGGAAGTCAGACGGTGGACGGCAGTACCACAGTTTTGCACTCTGCGGCTGACGTTGTAGGCTCCCTATGTAGATATGAAGGGCTCATTCTAAGCTAACGAAAACACACAATTCTTAGTTCCAGGTGATTATACATTAATGAAAACATAGTTACTAATACTAATTCCTACTAATAGATCCCCCTAATTGTTACACACTGATCCTTTAAGTAAAATATCTAAATATTCCACCGCTGCTAGTCGAGCTCTGGTACCAGCTGGCCCAACACACTATCCCTCTGCTCCACACTCCAGTCCACTGGCCTCTCAGGCTTGCTTAACACTAACCCTGCAGGCTATTAAAACCCTATTTACTGTTGCTGAATGACCTGCTCCATTGTTCTCCTGGAGCCTTGTAAATGCAGCCAGAGAGAGTCCTCACTGGAAACCAACAGCAAATGAAAAGGCCAAAGCAAAAGAAGAGGAAGTCAAGCTGTCACCCTAGTTTACGTCTCTTCTCTTTTCCCTGACATTTCCTTGCTGTTGATACATTGTTAATGTTGTGCTCGTACTCTGTGAAATGGCAGTGCTGATGGATGACACACTTTATTACGGAGGGCTTTTGCTGGATTTCTTACCACATTGTGAGGACACAAGCTGGCAGACTTTTAAAGTGTGTATCTTGTATATGAAATATGAACATTTGCAATTACTGCAGAAGTCCAGTACATATGAGGCACAGGGGTATTAGAAGTGCTGTTCCCCTTATAAAAGAAAATATCTGAAAACGAAAATGTCTGGAAAATTATTGCCGTTTTAGCATTTACCGGGTGCAAAGAATGACCTGGCAACCATTCATTTCAGAGAGGCATGTATTGGTTATAAAATGCATTAAAATAATAGGTTGCACATGGAAAGTACACGGGCAGCGGGGGGATTTTGATGACGGCAACAACTGGGCTATGAGGAAGCTTTAAAGAGCTCAATAGCTTTTTTGTCACTCACCAAAACCACCCTTAATCTCTCTTACCTTTCTACATCTCTGAGCCAGGTTGTCTGTCAGCAACCTTTAATGTTTGAACTAATAACGTTTAGATGAAGGAGTGTCAGGTGCTGAGCAGTCGAGAGAGTGGTAAATAGGCGTTTTTCTTTTTCCTTTTCTCTCTTCTTATTGAACGTCACATGTTCATCCTGTGCTAATATCCAACCCTAATAGAATATGAATATGAATATGGTGTATGAACACCTGTGTCTGTTGTGTGAGAATAGGAGCATGTGTGGTGAACATGTGTATCTGTGTCTATCTGGCAAAAAAACATCCCATGCACCTGTGGAGAGAGCGTGACCTGGTTTTGTCCAATACTAAACATGAGCATGTTGTCAGTAGCAACCCCAAACAGGGAAGCACTGACCGAGCATTGTGTTTCCTTGTGTGTGTGCGTGTGCGTGTGTGTGTTTCAGATACCTGATATTGTCAGGATCTTGAGCCCTGCAGAAGCTCTGAATGGTTCAGATCATGTGATTCGTGGCTGCAGAAGTAAATGACGCACAGCTCTCCAGGCAAAACAACTTGAAAAACTGTAACAAAAGACAATTACAGTCAGCTGGAGGGTTATATTTTGTCACAGGGTTATTTTAGATTCCATTTTTTTGGTCAATTTCAGCTTAGTTTTGCTTGGTATTATTGTGTTTGTGGTAGTTTCATTCAGATGAAAATGTACAGTATATGTTTATGTTGTTGTATATATTGAAGAAGATTAATTATACACACATCACGTAGGTGCGAGGCTATTAGGAAAGCATCAGTAAAGAAAAAGGTAACGCCTGCACACTACACGTTTCGATCCTACTCGGTTCTTCGTCAGGTCAAAGTGTTGCTATATAAAACCTTATATTATATTATACAACATATTATATACTGTATATAATATGTTTTATTATTTTTGTTTTGTTTAAATCAGTTAGCTCTTTCAATAAATGTTTGTTTTCTATTTATTTATTTATTCTATTCTTTTTTTTAGATTAAATTCAGTTCAATTCAATTCAATTAATTTCCAGATAATAAAATGAGAATGAAAAAATACAAAAGAACAAAAAATATTATCCAATATCTATATTACATTTAACTACTGCCTAGGCTATCACTAACTAACTAAATGGTTAAATAAACTTCCACAGATCTGGTACATGTATAATGTGCAGGTTTTGGTAAACAGTGGGTCAGTTATGCTATTCACTAATTTATTTACACATGTACTGTATACATATTAACATACAACAGTGTATACACACACCCATTTACATATATATATATATATATATATATATAAGTATCCATATCAGGGTCTAACATGAGTACTTTTCTGCTGATGAACATCATTTCCCTTATTTATTGATTTCATTTTAAAGGATATTTGTTTATCTTGCTTGGCTTTCGTCTTAGTTTTGATAACTTGACCGGTTAGTGGCTGAATACAGATCGGTTCAGTTATTATCAATATCTTTGATCATCACTGTCAGTAAGTCTTTCTTCTAAATTGTTATGATGAACTGTATTCTATTGATCTTGGAGTTGTCTTTCTGCTGTCGAGACATGAAGCCTAGCACACAAAAACAGCCACTGAAAGACATCACACACACATATTCACACACACACTCACATGCCTCAGTCAGACGTGTGTGTTCTGCAGCGTTCCAGCTGATGAGCCCACAAGTGCCTCCAAGGTTGACTCAGTAAAGGCCAGTCGGCCCCCGTCAACGGTAGCTGCTGGTCCTGCTAGTGGCTCATTCCTCTGGTTACTCTGGCACGAGACCAACACAAGCCTCAGGACCCGTCTCACAGCCCAGCTGCCCAGCACGCTGCAGAAAATGTCCACATTAGCAAATCATTTCATTTAGTCTTGAGTTTTATTGCTTTAAACCTGCTAATAGGCAAGGATCAGCTCACTTAACTTCCAAAGAAAACATATTACTGTACATTTATCGTATTTGTATCAATCTTCTCATCAAAAGGTGTATTCACATTACAGCAGAGAAATAAGTGTGTTGCTTCTTCTTACAACTTTAACCCTTTAAAAGTGTGGTTTCAGTTCATGAAAGTTAATTCTAACCTTTTTGGTTACCTGAAAACGTCTTATTCAGCGTTTGGTTGCACTTAGCTCCATCTTCTTGTGTGACTTCTGGTTGCAAAAAACCAAGATGGCGATGGCCAAAATGCCGAACTCGAGGCTTCAAAACAACAGTTCACAAACCAACGTCCACCTCTGATATACAGTCTATGCTCAAACAGTATCTTTGTAACAATCCTGTGCATCTGCATGTTGATATTGTGGCAAGCAAATATCTTTCTTGATATGAGGCCAGTTTGTGATTATAGCCTACAGTTCTGGAAATTCAACACAATTATTTAGTTTTTCATCCATTTTTCAGTACAAGCAGTGATCAACACAGCGATTGGCTGCGGCCACAAAGGTCAGCAAAGTTCAATGCACCACGGCGCCCTGGTAGTTCACCTGTTAGAGCGGGTAGCGCATGTCCTTACTTTACCTTACCGCCGACCTGCAACAGCCCAGGGTCGAATCCGACCTGCGGCCCTTTGCTGCATGTCATCCCCGGTAGTGTCTAGAAGAGAACCCGCAAATTGGGCAAACTCTCGTGAGGTTAGGCCTTGATCTTGAATAGTTAAGGTTAGGATAGGTCGTCGGGCAGCGAGTCTTGCAAGAGTTTTTGCAGACCTCAGATCAGATTTCGCAATTTGCGGGTTGCCTTCTAGACACGACTGTCACCCCTCTCTCTATCCCCCTTTCTTCAGCTGTACTATCATGAGACAAAGACAAAAAAAGCCCCCAAAAAATCTTAAAATAAAAAAAAACTTCAATGTATAATGCACCACATACACAATTCTAGCGAGGCACGCACAAAAGCTGTTCTTCTGCGATTGTGGGAATACTCCATAACTCACCGCAAGAAACTGAATAAGCACATTCATTTATCAAAATGTCAAACTATTACTTGAAGGGGGGAGTGAGGGGGGTTAGAAGAATCCTTGTTTTTATGACAGCTCTATTATGGAGCCATTTGCTATAAATGGCCACTTCATTGATATGAGTGTCTGACTGAAATGAAAATAAATCAGCCCAGATGGACATTTTTTGCAGGGTACCACCTTTAGCAGGGCAGGTTTGGCTGTTCTCCATGTTCCACACTGTATGTATGTTCTGATGCAGCGCAGCAGAAACTGTTGACTCAGCGCTCTAAAAACATCAGGCGGAACAAAGAGAGACTGTCTAGTCAACAGCCACGGCCAGAGAGCGGCAAGCACCTTACTAATCCTGATGTTAAAAGTAAACTTCACCAACTCCCAGAACACTCTTATGTAACCGTGGCTGCTGCGACTGGCCCTGCATCGGTGGACAACTCCTGCTCCTGGTTTGTTTTCAGTCACTTATTCCCACCTGCTACACAGAACACGCACTTTATTTTGTGAAAAATGTACTCTTGAGGACAAGTGAGAAAATAATGAGCAGGCAGGAGAGAGATAAGTAACAGGATAAGACAGTTTTCTTTCCATCGCTCCGCCGACAGCTTGGACTCTTTTCTAACTCGTCCTGACACTCTGGCTCATGCATGTCACTCATCTCGGCCTCTGGGTGACAGGCTGTATGTGAGTGTGAGAGAGAGCTTCACAGCGTCTCCATGTGCACTCTTATAATCATCTACGCTCACTTACTGTATGTGCTAAAATCTCCAGCCAGACTCTGAATCACCCACCTCCTTCCCCAGCAATCTGACTCACACCTCAACCAGCCTCATGTCCATTCTTCACAGTGCTTTTTCCCCCCACACTCCTTCATTTTTGCTTACATTCTTCGCTACTCCGGGATGTGCAAACAGACTTGAGACAGGGGTCAAGGCAAGTGAGTCGATAGCCACCTGCCGGTCCTCAGAAACAGGCTCCAGGCTGTGTGGCGGCGGGAGAATAATTAGTCTACTTTTAGCTCTGCACTAAAAACAGAAAAGATCCAATCACTTCCTTTATGTGTTAAATTAAACTAATCTTTGCATTGAGAATCACAGATCTCGTTATTTAATTGCACAGAAAAGAAATTCACTGAAGAGAGGGGCTGGTCACACACACTGGTAGGATCCAAATCCAAATAGTCTGCACGACCACTGGTCTGACAAGGCCGGCTTTATGGAGCAAGCTGTCACCTTTATCAGTGTGCCAGGGTTTCAGAAATCTATCCAGTTGGGTTTCTGAATATCAGAGGCTCACTGGAACAAAGAGCTGCTTCACAGAAACAGGAAATAACAGTGACAAAGAGAGCCTGTTGATGAGAGGCACAGATCTGCCTAATGAGAGCCACATTTATACATCCTGGTGGTGCTATTCAAATATCATGGAAACTATATACTATTATATTGTTGTTGTGATGCTTATCTGATGTGATGTGACAAAAACTCTCCCCGGCTGATGTTGACTGTATAAAGTCTTGTATGGAGCCATTGAAGACTGCTCTTAGTACTGTATGATGGTTGTGGTCACAGTATATTTACATCTTTAATAAATGCAAAATGCATCTTTCCACACAACAAAGAGCACAGAGCAGTAACATATAAACTGTCCACTAATGTACTTGTTTTTTACTGTACATGTACATTTTGAGTAGATTGATTTCTTATGTCAGACCACTCGGTGTCACTTTTCGGTCGCAGTAAACACGCGCTTAAAATTGTGATTTATTATATATAATTAAACAAAAGAACTTGATTAGGTTTAGGCAACAAAACCACTTAATTAGGTTGAGGAAAAAACATCATGGTTGGGCTTAAGATTACTACGTTTTTGCAGTGAAAATGTGACTGGACGTTGTGAACACGGGACATGAACGAACAGCCGATTATAACATGAAAGTGAAACGTAACGCACAGAACACAAACAGCGGCCTGCTGGATGAAAGCCCTGTGTTTGTTGGACCCATCCACCTCCACTCCCGCCCACCAGGTGTGTCTCTTTCGCTCTTTAAACTACGTCACCACAGCACTTTCCCTGAGTGTTTAATATTGAAGCGGAAGGGTTTACATTGTAGTTAATGGAAAGCCCGGTGCGTTTCATACCGCCGCAAAAGGATGTGTTGTGCGGTGGTATCGAATGCTGATGGACGCGACAAAGCATCGGTATTTGGCGCTTTGGGAATGAGAACGGGCTGTAATAACTTTATGAGAGTGAATATGTCAGTGTCATGTTTCCAGCTTGTTCTGCCGCCCCAAGTGGCCAAAACAAATCTAATGCAAATCTAGAAAAAGCAGAAATTATGGCACAATTGGGAATTAATTCCTCTTTCAGGTTGCTTTTGAACTTGTTTTCATCATAACAACGGCTTTGATAAAACTTACTTTCTGCAGTTTTGACATCTTCATACTTGCCCACTCCACTTTTGTCTAACATACAATAGGTCTCACCCCCACTCTCGTGAAGATGATGAAGATGAGCTCTCATGTGTTGGGAAATGACTGCAGACAGACATTTGCCTTATTAGTTGTAAATGTCATAGCGGACTACTTATATTTACATGAAATGTCATTTGGCTTCAGACCAAAACGTGAAATGTCACTTCTGTACGTTCACATGAAATGCCACGGATATACAACCTCTTGTGTACAGTATGTGTGTGTGTTTAAACAGCACACATGCAGTGTATAGACACACACACAGATGACGCGACAGTGGTGTGAAGCCTGCATGGTCACATAGCTGTCTGTTTTGATCAAAATTATAATGACAACAAAGCAGGTGTCTTTGGGCTCATCTGCTGTTCTGTGCTGAGCTTACTGGCCAACGACGCCCCCATCCATCCATCGATTCTCTCTCTGACTCTCTCGCTCTGTCTCTCTCTCTTTCTCTGTACATACATGTGGAGGAGGACGAGGCTGACAATGTGCCCAGGGAACAGAAGGAAAAAGTGAGGCCCCTTTCCTGGGCTTTAATCATATTAGGAGTTATCTGCTGTGTAATTTGTAGCTGGGTGGCACCTAAATAAAACCTTTCCTCCGTCCTCCCACTCCTCACATTCACACAGACACATGTGTTAAGCTGCTGGAATCGCTGTATGATGACACAGTAGGCCTTTCATGTCCTCCTCTATGATAAATTGCGACTGCAGCGGGACACGGCATAAAACTGGGATCAGTCTGAAGAGACAAAGTGGTTCTTATCGGTGTGCAGCTGTTTGATGTTATCCAGAGCAGATAATCATTCCGCCCATAGTCAGCCAACCGCACCACAGGCGGCTCCAGGAAGGACGCCGCCCTGTGTTGAATGTGGCTGCACCACGTTTCATCTACTCCTCAGCTCTCACTTGCTCAGACTGTCTTCTGTATGGAGTTACTTCTGCAACTTTTTTAAAATCAAAGAAGAATTTTGTTTTTTGGCAAATAAACTTTTAGTCAGCAGCAGCTCCGTAGATCCAAGTTTGGAACGGATTGGAGGATTTGTTCATGCCAGAAAAAACTGAATCATCCAAGAGCAGTTTGCACCGGTGCTGTGCCTTCCTATTTACTGAGATCACATTAAATACTGCTACCAATTAGTTTGTTACACAACAGCACAAGTTGTGCAGTAAAGACAGGAAAAAGTCTTCCTCTGAATAAGTAGGAAATCTGCATATAACATAAGACTTTTTTTAGCACACAGAGTTCTTTATGCAAGGACAGATTAATGTCAGTGAGAACAGGAGAAAGGAAGGACCCATATTTTTATTACAAAGGGTCAACAGAGTTTCAAAGGCCTGTTTGTCCAGATGGAAGTCAGCTGTTACATGTAAACATTCTGAAGTTTAAGGGCATGGTTAAAGACTAGAATAATAACATTTACCAAGCTGTACTGTAGAAGTGCTCTATCTTTTTCCAATGTTCCGTCTACTCTATTCTTTTTTTAAGTTTATCTATTCAATATCTCTTAAAGGCACAGCACACTGTTAATCTGTTAATGTACCTACCTATGTCACTTAGAAGTATCAGAATTACAAATTTGTTTTCAGACAAACTTGTTAAAGCAGGACTTTTTGTTTTGGATTGGCTTTCCTAATCAGTGCAATGTACTCAACACCAGGATTTAGCAGACAGACAACATTTATGGAGGTGTAAAGACAGACAAAGTTAGCGACTAGCTGGTGAACATAGTGGAGCAGCTAAAGAGCCAGATATTTCCCTCAGGAGTTGGTGGAGACAAAAACGGAGCTAAAAGGAGAGTGAAGGTTGGATTTACGTTCATCCAACCTGATATCACGCCAAAGTGTGTAATAGACTCGCCGGTCCACCAGAGGATATTGTGTCAGTGTTACATTTTGCCTCACCGAGGCGTGAATATTACACGCCTGTATGAAGGTGCAGTAGCCTACCAGCAGGGGGCAACAAAACCACTCACGTAGGCTTAAAATAAGTATGTAAACTAGGTTAAAAAAAAAAATGTACGGAAACAACGTGACATCAGTATGGAAAACATGTGACAATTGTCACTAGTTGAAAGTCCTGGGTTTATTGGACCTATCCACCTTCCCACCCATCTGCCGTAAGCAGTCTTTCTCCCTTCCTATTCTACATCACTAACTCTGAGCATTGCATATTCACGTGGATGCATTTACATTGCAGTCAATACAGACTACATGGCGTGACAATGACACGCCTGAAGCAAGAAGAGCATTCTTACGTGCTTTTGCCTTGCACATTATTGTTTCATTCACATGCCTTTTTGTGTGACTGGTCTGGTACAAAAGGTGGACACGTACAAGACTCCAAACTAATGTTGATGTTGTTCCATGTCTGCTGGGTGTGTGAACAGGCAACTGTCTGCTAACACATTTGCCATATAAACTTTATAAGGTAATAATGTGTCACTGTTTCCAGATTGTTCTGCTGCCACCAAGTGGTCAAAACAATCTATTGATAAAGAATCAGTGCATGACAAGCTGCCTCAGCAGGATCATTATTTTACTGTCTTGTTTGCACTGTTCCTTTAAAACGGTAAGGTTGGAGTGAAGATGCCTGACCTTTAGGACTAACCCAAAACCACGTGTCTTTCTCTTTTCTGTCCCCTCAGGACAGGAGAGCTTTAACTCCCGCTCCCTGGCCCTGCAGGCCCAGAAGAAGATCCTGAGCAAGATGGCAACCATGGTGGTGGCCAACATGCTGACAGACGACACCAGCAGCGAGATCTTGGACGAGCTCTACAAGACGAGCCGGGAGTTCACCAAGAGCAAGAAGGAGGCCCACAAGATCATCAAGGACGTCATCAAGATCGCTCTGAAGATCGGCATCTTGTACCGCAACCACCAGTTCAGCCCCGACGAGCTCGACACAGTGGAGCGCTTCAAGAAGAAGATGAACCAGGCGGCCATGACGGCGGTGTCGTTCTACGAGGTGGAGTACACCTTTGACAGGAATATTCTGTCGGAGCTCCTGCTGGAGTGCAGGGACCTGCTTCACACCCTGGTCGAGCAGCACCTGACGGCGCGCTCACACGCACGCATCGATCACGTTTTCAACCATTTTGCCCACGGGGAGTTCCTGGCCGAGCTGTACGGGGACAGAGAGGAGTACAGACTCTCCCTGAGGAAGATCTGCAATGGGATCAACAAACTGCTGGACGAAGGAACGCTTTAACCTCACACGCCTGACCTCTTTCACCTCTAGCTCCTTCTCCTCCTGCCTCCATCTATCTCCTTTTCACCCGCTCACCCCTGACCGCTCACACTCTCCTCCTTCTGTTTGCTCTCGTCTTCTTGTTTCTTCTTCATCCATTTTCATGAGGCTAGCTGTAACATCCTGCTGCTGTGGTTCCATGAGGGATTTTTTTTAGACTGTCTTTCCACTCAGCGGATCATTGCTGCACACTGGGACAGCCTCTATCATGTTGTATGCAGTATAGCATTCCCAGTCACCCCCTTTGTGTGCAAAAGTGTACTGTACCAATGGCCAAAAAACATACACTAGGTATAGTCGGATATGGAAGAAAATCAGTAGTAGTTATCAGTCTCTCTCTCTCTCTCTCTCTTTGTGTGTGTGAGTGTGTGCACATGTGTTTGTATGGGATTCGCTTGAATAATGTGTTTGTACATAAGACCTGGTGTGTATTATGTATCTGTGTCGATCTTCTCTACAAGGGTGTAACACTTGTCTTTTATTAAAGATTTCTTGTAAACATTATTTTGCAGTTCTTCTGACAACGATACCGCCACGTGAACTGGGAAAAGGTTTTAGGAAAGATGTGTTTGTTCCTGTAATAACGATAATTTTCTCTCATGACTCATCAAACAACCAGCTAACAAGTTACGCCAGAATAATCTACTAAAACTAAAATAACTAAAGATTTTGCTGCCTGACTTTTTAGGGGGGAAACAGCCACCATGACAGAAAAGTCATGGGTGGATCAGATCTGGAAAATAAGCCACAAATGGTGCATTAAGCTACTACTTTCCCGTCCATTTGACACACACATGCGCGCCAGGCATAAATTTGCCAAGACTCATTTTGAAATAAGCAGGAAAATCAGTGATTTGTCATTTCTGGTTCATTAGTTGCCCTCTGGTCTATCCTGCTCTCCAGTCCAGGAAAACATATTACTGGTGGCTTGGTGGGACTCCAGCTGAATGATTTTGGCAGCCAGAGGAGAAGAGGTCCAGTTTTATGCCTCTGTCTCCTCGTAGAAACACAAAACAGACAGACCACCCACCCTTTGAGCCTCCATTTGCACTCACATACTTGCTGTCAGGCACACACACACATCAAGGTTGTTATGTAGTTATAGTCTATTTAAATGCCATTGGACATTAAGAAAAGGGTGTAGATGTACTTCATTTACTTCTATTACCCTTTGTTCTTTTTATCTCCTGCTGTCTCCAGCTGATTCCAGCTTTTTGAATAAGACGTTTTGGACACGAGAGAGAGATTAAATGTGTCAAACACATAATTCATTATGTAGATAAATTCTGATTAGAGAACTGTTAGAGGAGGAGAAGACGACACATGCATACACATATCTATCTACCAGGGAGGGTTGTCAGCTTGATTAAGCTCACCTGGGACTTCCAGGCTATAAAAGCTACCCCATGTGGTAATTCTCTCTCTCCCTTCCTACAGCCAAGTCCACCCTGTGTTTTGGTTCTGCACCTTCAACCCCTCCACAGCACATATGCCACACATCCATGCTGACATTGCTGATCTACACACTCTATTGTTCATTTGAGTTTACCTTAGTTTAAGAAATTATGTTTGGTTTTCAGTATAACCTTAGGTAGACTCCCTTTTGTCACATTCCCTGAGCCAGTTTATAACCGTTATCTAAACTTCAAAAGCCTGCAGGAATGCTCAACACAAGTGAATTAAGTAGTAGTAGTCAGTGTGTAGTTTGGGAAGTAGTTTCAGGGAGTAATCATTATATTAGGTCAGAGAGTGATATCAATCTTCTCATCTAACTCTCTTCCAAAATGTTGGACTTTTTCTTTAACCCTAATTTAAACTTAATCATATCCTAAACCTAACCGTATTCTTAAAGATTAAACAAGACTCTGTCAAAACTCAGTATATGGCTGGACCGTGTATCTCGTTGACAGACTTTTGCATTTGTCGGACTAGCTCTCTGCGGTCCAGCCAAAAAGAATGGTCAAAAGGGCACTACAATTCCCACAATGCATCCAATAACATATTTTCTTTAAACTCAAACTGCCTGGTATAAACCCACATCTTACAGTCGCTAAGCCCGAGTAAAAATAACTCTCAAGACATCATTAGGGGTCATTTTCTCAGACTTATGAAAACATTATATAACTTTTTTCACAGGCTGAGTAGTAACCACGACTAGCAAAATGACCTATTATGAGTAAAATCAGTGGAATTCTTCAGAAACAAAACATTAAATATGTTCTTACGAAACTAAAACTGGTTCTCAGACGTGCAGTTAAACAGGATCACACAAACGAAACAAAACAAAAAATACATCAACATCTAGGAGGGTCGGTGGACTGAAACCGCCCATGGCTTAATGAGTACCCAAAGGATCAGAGGATGAGAAAGGAATCAGCAGCATCATCACTTAAAGTAATGTCAGCTGGTGAAAGAGAGGCCCAACTGTTGATAACCGCCTGGAGGTCACATGTTTGATCCCCAACAGTAGAGACCTTTCTAAATGTGCTTAAGGAACACAGAGAACTTCTGGTTCATTGTAACCTGCCTGAGGTTGGTAAAAATAGTACAGCAACTAAAACTAAAAAATTATAAACCAGAGTGACAGTTTTGCAGAGGCTTACCCACAGTTATGTTTCATTAAACCAAAGTGCATGAAAATAAATAAGAGGATGATTAAATTTGCTGCTTTTTTGTTAACTTTGCAAATCTTTGAGCCAGATTCCCCTCTTCTGATTCTGTGCAACTTCTCTACTCTTCACTGTAGAGGAGAGCATAGCCCTCTAGTGGTGAAGTGACTCCTCACACTGATTAATACTTCACTGAGGTCGCAAAAACCAGTTTAACTAATAAGAAATAATATCATATCAAGGTTTATTAAAGGGATTTCTTTATGTAACAGCAGTTTTTTCTCTGTCAAAACTGCTGTTCAAATGGAACAAAGAACGCACTTCAAATGGGACCTATTTACACAAACCCGGTGACCACAGATAGCAATCTGAATCTTAAAAAATGAACTGATGTATCCAAACAAAGGGTTTTTTGTTCACAAATAACCGCAGGATTTCTTGGAAAACACTGAACAAATAAAGTGTTCTGTCCTCTGCATAGTGTTTGAAAAAGTGTTTGTAAATAGATGAAATATCAAAAGCCTCCCCGCTCCATAAAGTCACCGCTCCAGGCTTTGAAGTCCTACAAACAGTTTGCCCTTGGATCTGATATAAAGAGGAAATTCATGTCCTTCCATATCTGCCTTGTTCTCTGGAGACAGCCTCTGTTTAGACCTTCCCAAAACAAAGAGAGTCAAAGGACATTTACAAACAACAGAAAAAGACAGATAAATACCATGTCGTCAACAGTGCACCACACTACCTCTCCCCCCAAACACACCCTCAATGACTCATATTTTTGTGTTTGTTCTTTTCCCAATTTCAACTAACTTACATGTGCAACAAGTTCTCATCCCAACTCGTCACATACAGCCGCTTTGTCACGCCCCCTGGCGTCAGTTAATTTTGGGCATCAAAACTACTATAGTTACCCTTAGCGTCACTCTAGGATTAGGCAACAAAACCACTTAGTCAGGTTTAGGAAAAAACTACATGGTTGGACTTATAACTACTATGTTTGAAAATTTAAAATGAAACTAAATGTTGTGAACACAGGACACAAACGAACAGCTGATTGTAACGTGAAAGTGCAACTTAATGCACAGGACATGAACAGCAGTTTCCTGGATGAAAGCCTTGTGTTTGTTGGACCCATCCACCTCCCCTCCTGCCCGCCTGATGTGTCTCTTTTCGTTCTTTAAAGTACGTCACCACAGTCACTCCCGGTGGACTTTCTCGGAGCGTTTACTGTTGCCGCAGATGGGTTTACATTGTAGTTAAAGAAAAGCCTGTTGCTAAAGGGTGCCTTGTGCGGTGGTATTGCATGACAACGGCTGTGACAAAGCTTCAGTATTTGAAGCCCTGGGAATGAGAACGGGCTGACATGTCAGGTCATGTGCATGTCAAAACATTGAGACACTTCAATCATCAACCTTCTAGAAATGTTAGTTTTCAATGATATGCTGATTTTACACATCAGAGTCTGTTTGCAGATCTTGGGGAATATAATTGTATATGTGGAAAAAAGTTGTACAAAGCCTTTTGAGGCCTTGATAAATTGCCTTGAGTGATGTCACTTGAGTCAATGTCTGTTGGATCAAATTAAGGATCACATCCTTATGAGGTATGATTATGGTTAGCATTGTTGTAGCTCAGCATAGTTAAACAAGGTTGCATCTACCTTAATTAATCATTGATTTGCTGCACCACCCAAAATTCGCAATGTGAATCCTCCGGCAGGGACTTCTACGTTCACTGAGGAACATCTAGCTTCAGTGAGGTGTTTGAGGCCTTTCTGCTGTTTGAGACTGTTAATCTCTGTCAGTGACTGCACAGCCTCATTCAGCTCAAAAGGTTTGAAAACTTTGAGGAGCGCAATGGGGCAGAGAGGCTGAGTGGACTGGTTGCAGTGGGCTGGTTATAGTGGGACAGAGAGGCTGAGTGGACTGGTTATAGTGGGACAGAGAGACCAGTCGCCTGGATATATCGCGCTTTGAGGGAAGCTGAACCTGGAGCAGATTGATGAGGACTTTGTGGTACACGAGGCTCACTGTATGACGTTCAGACAGGTGAGTACAACAACACACTCACTAACAAATGTAGTTAACGCTTTCTCCAGATGTGAATGTCAGCAATCACTGCGTTGCCTAGCAATGTAGCGTTGTGGGTGCATGCTAAAAACTGCTGTGGACTTTATGTTGTTTATATATCTCTGTGTTGGCTGTCTTGGTGATGTCTGATTACTGTTGATTCTAGAAGAATTATTAAGAATTTATTATAATCATTATGTAATTTATGTAGCTTAATAATACTTGTTGCACCCGCCGTGGTGACGGTTATTTTTGATTAACTGTCTAAGTTTTGTTTCTTTTCCGGTTGGTTCAAGTGAGGCTACACTGAGGAAGATTGTTGTATATTTATAATTGATAACCAGTTGTATGCAAAATGGAATTTATTATGCTTTCTCAACATTTTGACATGTTGGTTCATGTTATTCCACTAGTGTGTATGTTGACATTTAATGCAATTTATTTTGTAGCCTAAAGACGTTAATTAATTTAACAGGAGTATCATATATCATTATAAAACATTTTCACTTTAACTAACCTATTTTTTTTTTTATTATTCATGTACATTTTTACACAAGTAGTTGTCTTGAAAGTACTTTAACCTGAGCACAATATTCAAGTACTCCTTCCATCCCTGATGATATGTATGTGTAAGCAAAAGAATAATTTCAGCACAAACTGTGGTATATTTAGTGAACACATGGTGGCAGTATATTCACTATAAATACCACACACTTGATCTGGGAATAATCTCCTAGTACAGACATCATTTTGTTGATGAAAATTAGGTTTGTGCCTAAAACATTCACCAACAGCAACAGTTTACATAAGATACCATAAAAATCTAGTAAGACACCATGCATTTAAATAATGAGCATAACATTAAAATGATGTGTAACAATCTCACTTATTATAACTAAGACCAAAAAGCAAATCATTTGACAAAATCTTAATTTTAACAAAGACATAAGACCAACTATTAGTTAGAATTCAACAGCTATATATCTCCAATATGAGGCTTTGACAGTGCTTCTGTGGCTGAGATTATGTTGTTGTTGAATGCTATAACAACATAACAGGTAATTCTAACCGTTTTGTTTACGATGAGGTGGTGCACTCTTAATACAGCTATAAGTGAGTGCAGTAGTGAACTGTCATTTATCTTAAAATCTGAACAGAAAACCTCTGTGTCATGTTTAAACGTTTTTTTAGAAAGATCAGTGAAAGAAACCATCTGGGACAGAGGCAATCTTACAGTTTGGAACAACTTGGGGTGAATTAAGAGTGAACTCATGCAGCGTTTACAGGGAAAAAAGTATGTGAGAATAAGCCAAGTGTACAATTAGAGCCAAACCAGTAGTTTATAAGAGATGAGGGTATTTTTTTGGTACAAGAGGTCAGAAAGTCCTTGTGAATATCCTCTCTCTCATGGAGGAAGCTGTTTGTTTATGGGGTTTTTTTTTTGTTTACATGTTGGCATTTTGTCAAGGTACTTCTGGAGGAAACAATTAACAGAAAAGGGAGTGTAATTACAGCTACTACACACAAGATGTCACTAGTGTTGTGCATTTTGCTTATGGCTCATGATTCTGGCTCAGACTGAGATAACACTGACACAGAAATTATGAAATTTGATGGATTGGTAGTAAATATAATCAAATAAATAAAGTTGAGGAAAATGAGCTGATTCCTTTTTGGGGGTTTTCACGACTTTGGGTGATTACATGATATTCCTTGGAGGTGTACTTACTGGACTGAGTATCTGATAGGCCTTTCTCTTGGCAGTGCTTCCGTGCTTATTAGACTGCTGAGGCAGGCAGAGGACAGGAAGCACAGTCATCCCACACGCAACATCCAATCTTGCAGTGCACAGGGCAAATAGGGCAGAATTAATCCTACCATCTTAAAGCATCTGCACTGAGTCGGCAGAATTGTAAGTATGAATATTTAAAGATAATGATTATGACACAGTGATACTTTATTTTATTATTAAGTGTCAGACTCAGAATGGGAGTTTTCTTAACTCTACATGTGAAACAAATGACTTAATGAATACATATAACCGAAGCATATGTCCTGACAATGAGCAAAAGGTGTTGGATTATCTTTATGATCCTTTTGAGGCCACATGATGTTGTTGTATTGGACGATATGATTAACTTAAAGGATAACTTCTGTATTTTTCAACCTGGACCCTATTTTCCCATGTTTTTGTGTTTAAGTGACTAATGGAGACAACACTTTTTGAAATTGGTCCAGTATTGAGAGACAACACTGCAGCCGCTAAACAAGCTGTAATGTGATCGTTTGGGGCAACCTGGTACCGTCAGTTTACGTCCACTAAAAGTGCTTGTTTTTGTCACTGACAGGCTCAGGATGTTATTATAAGTGTCTGACAACATGACACAATGATAAACAGAATATTAAGCTCATTTCAACAATGTGGATGCGATGTGAGATTTCACAACGAGGCTTCTCCGAGCGAGACACACAATAACATTCAAGATTCAAGATTCAAGATGTTTATTGTCACGCCGGTTGTACAGGTACAAACGTGTGAAATACTTTTTGCCGGGAAGCTCCATTAAAATAATAAATTATATTACATTTACATTTACATTATAATTACATTTACATTACAATTACATTTACATTACAATTATAAAAGGAAATACTTTATACAAGGGCATATTAACAACATATACAGGCATATTAAGAACATATGTATTAAGATTATATACAGTATATACAGTATAGGATATATTTTTGTGAAGA